>JASANC010003391.1:0-76585 GCA_030248135.1 Theristus sp. LFF4_11 | reverse complement strand
GTTATGCAAGTTCAGCGATTCCTGCTTAAAACGGTGATGATTGATTGCATCATTTATTGTCTTTGAACCCCCCTCTCTCAACAAAAAATATTGCTTTGATTGCCGAACGGCCCGCCGTTTATCAACGATGCTTGCAAATAACATATGTCAACAATTTTTGCAACTTTAGCGCTCAGCATTGGGAAAGACAAGGGCACGAAACCAAGCCGGTGATTGTACGCCAGTGTCAGCCCCCCCAGAGTTTTGTCACTGACACAACCTAAAAAAAGAGTTGGCGTGCGTTCGTTTCGCCGGGCAGTGCCGGTGGCTGCAGCTCGTAGCAAAGGCCGTATTCGTGATTGAACACGGGCATCACGTGCTTGCAACAGTCGAACAGTGTGCCCGACGCAAAGCACCTTGTAAATGGAGTTGTTGTTACTGACTGCGAAGGTGAAGAGAGCTTTGTTAAGAAGTGCGACGGCTCTCACGGATCCAAGACCTGTACTCGCCTAGATGAAACGAAATCGTTGAAAATTGAATCCAAGAGTAGGCTCTTAACTTTGTTGTTGCATCTAAGAACCGGTTATTTAATCCAAACCGTTTTTAAGATCTATACGTACTTGTTCGTATGAAAAGAGAGCAAATACACAAGATATAAAAAATTATAGTTTTTTTCTTGTGTTTTAACATGTTTTACAACCGACCAACCAACCATCTTTGAACTTATACACAGTCTAACCCAATGTTGTATATATGTATGTATGTTCAGTCTAACTCAATAACATATCCAACTAGCTGATTGGTTGGTGGTCACGTGATGCATGCATTCTGCACAAACCAAACTATGGCGAACTCAGCAATTCATGCACAGAATGCATGCATCAACATTGAGTTAGACTGTACCTCAAGAACGTCTCTTCGCAACTGTGTCCGAGGTAGTTCAGCAGTTGCTTTGGTTGTTTCAGGTGAGTCGGTATGTCCGTTCGTTCGGTGAATCTAATCCACGCCGCAAATGCTCGTGGCATCAGCTCAATGATGCCGGGAGAAAGCCAGTGGAACAGCTGTTGGCGGCTTTTGACAGCATCAGCACTTGGGTTAGTGCCGTTCACTTGTAGGAGTGACATGAAATTACAGTTTGGCCACTTCAGAAACAGTTCGGTTTTTGAGATCAACAATAACGCAAACGTGAAGCGCTGGTAACGGTGTGGCGGAACAACGTACAGTAATCCGACCAAGACAAGACCCGATAACCGGTGTGTGAGTGAGAACCAATCAGCAGATGCCAGAAAGTCGACGAAAAATGCAAACTAACAGTTGAATCAAGTTGAGCACCTCATCGAGTCCGTCAGCCATAAACAGCTCAATGCCCAGGTTGACCTGAGCTGAGAAGGAGAACGTCATTCCGTACAGTGCCACGGCCAAGTCTTCGTTTTCGCCCAGTGCAAACAGCTGAAATTGAGGGCGCCTTCTTGCAGGATACTTTGGTGCGATCAGATTTTAAAATCGATCGTCCGAACCCCTTAAAACAGAAATATTCAACTGTGAACCACAATTTCACAAACCAACGTGCGATTAATGCGATTCTGGTTGCAAATCGTGACATTCGGAAGCTCTTGACGTAAATTGTCCCTCATGGATAACGTGCTGACAAAGTGCGGCGGTGTGAAATAATACAAGATCAACAAAAATCCAGAGCAAACAGCCATAAGCACGCCTAAAATGAGAACGCCTGCCCAAAACGTTTTTTCTAGCGACGTTTCTGAGGCTTGAAAACCGTCCAATCCGTGGACTGTGCTCAGACGGTCAACCAGGGAATCGTGTTGCTTGTCTTCGGTCATGTTGCTGAATTTTGATCTGAGAATACTGCTTCGGCCATTGTTGGTTCTGGTAGCCGACACTTTTAATTGTGGCCACCAGTTGCTTATTTCACTGTGTTCAAAATCAGTTTTTTTTTGTCGCGTAAAACATCACGTACGCAAATCCAACTCTGACTCCCACCGGAAAAAATAATCGAAAAAAGTCAAAAACATGAAATTCTGCACGATGAGCGTTGTTAAGGGAAGTCGAAGTCAGTGTCAAATTTCATTAGATTTTTAAATTTTCATGGCGAGTTTTTGTTGAAAACTGTTTTGTTTGTTTTCACCATAAAAGTCAATGAAGGCTCGATTTATGCTTCGTCTTTTTCAAACGATTAACAAAACTCACGGGTGGGCATCATTTAATCGACATACATGCAATCTATTCTTTTCGCGGTATCAATTTCATTGTTGGCATGTTTCCAAACAGTATATTCCCGTCCGCACAAAAGCAGATCTGCTTTCAAAAGTAACGGAGAAAAACGCTGTTTGAAAAAAAACGAATAATCTAAAACTCTTAAATCAAAATAACATTAAAAAACCATATTCAACAAAACGCACGTCCCATTTTTCAAATAGGTATATCTACCTTCACTGAAATGAATTGTCACCGAAAATTTCCGTTGCACACAATGAAAAAAATGAATTTTCGGTTCATTGTTTGTTCTCATGGGAAGTATCTAGACAGCTGAAAATTCTAAATTTTATTAACAGAGAAAAAATGGCGCCATCGTTTTTCACATGTTCCAAGTTGTATTCAAGAAAAGAACACTTTATTGCATTGAAATAAACTTGGGATGGGATTGGGGTTGTTAGACAAAAATCGATTTTTTAAGTGATTAAAAAAATGCCGATTTTTTTAAATTCGAACAATTTTCTTCTAATAGGCTCTGAAAACCTCAATTTTGGCACAATTTTTCGGAAGTTCAACAATTTTTTTTGATATTACCTCGTAAAACCGTCAGCAGTCGATTTTGGACCGTTTTACCGACTGATTTTAGGCTTCGACAACATCTGCGATGAAGTTTTTGAGCGTGTCAAAGCTTGACTTACAATTTCCGATGCAGATAAGGTGACGATTCGCTTCGCAGAGCGTCCGAGCTGCTCCGTTTGCAAGCGCTACGTTGTCTGGTTGCTGCTTCGTGTCGTGTCGTCGCGACATCATCAGAAGAATTGATCGAATTTCAAGTCGGTATGTTTGTCTTCACTTTAGCTGGGGACAATGAGTGACGTTTTGGGAATCAAAACACAAGAAGAGGCATGGTAACGGTTTGGAAAAAGGGTAATTGAGGGCACCAAAACAAAATCTGCAAAGTTCCGCTATACGGGAGTCATTTGGGAGACGCTTGCATATCATATGTGGTTCTTCGAACTCCCTGATTGATTTAGCACAGCTTTGAGTTTTAAAATTAAAAAAATAATTTTTTTAAAGAAAAATGACGATTTTTGTTTTTTAACAACTCTACATAGATGGGATCCATTCCTAAATCAACGACAACAAACAACGCTAGTTCGGCAAACGTTTCAATCATGGGTCCTAATTTAAATAGGCCCTGGGTTTAAACTCGTCCTAATCTTTCTGTTCACTAAAAAAATTCATTGTACTCCAACGTTGAAAACCACGCAATAAGTTTTGATTAAAAAATGTTTTCTTTGCTGCAATTTAAAAAAAGTCCAGTTTATTTTTCAAGCAGCCAGTAGCGATTTACTTTGCTCACACAAACAACCATGAAAATCGCCATTTTCGTTTAAAACAACAAAATAGATTTTTATGGCTTCGGCGGTTTGTTAAAGATTTTACACAAGTACCGGTATGTTCAGGTGAAACAGTGGCGTGAACAGCTGTGGTCAATAGTGCAGTTTTCACGTTTTTACTGGTCAAACAGTCCTAGACAGAGACATGTGTGTTTTTACGGTTTCACCGGGTAAACGAAGACCGCGGCGACCCCTGGCACGTTAGTTCGACAAGTCACCCGCACAACCTCAAACGTTCTCCGTGCGACAAAGGGTGGTGTGATGCGTCAGTCCGCAGCTACGCCGCAAAAAACAGTGTCCAGAACTCGCGGTGTCAGGCGGCAGCCGAAAAAACTGACGTTCATCTTTGTTTTTATGCATACAATTTGTGTTTAGCTTTGTAGATGCGGTGGCTGGTTACAAGCTAACCCAAATCATGAAGCATGTCTTCGCAGCGTAAACTTTGCAAAAATACTGCATTTTATTCCAAACCCGCCATATGCAAATCAATATTTGAAAACCACGTCCAGAATCACAAAAATAAGGTGTCATTTTACATTTTTATGGAGTTTTCAACAAAATCCACAAGTTGTCTTGCAGTGGTGCGCCGTCCAGTGCGGGGGTGGGGCGCACTCGTCCTTGTGCCACTCGCACTCTTCATCGTCGTCTGGCTCGCACGGCACTGCAAGAATATTTTCAGGGAATAGTTTTTTTTTTGATGAATTGTTAGAGCCTGTTGCAACCTTTTTGCACTGCTGAGTAGCAGTAAAGAAAATGGAAAAAAGAAAAGTAACAACGAAATTAGCACAGAGACTCAAACAAAACTAGCAAATATAATAACCCGAAGAAGTGCTGGCTGGTAGTGGAGGTGGTGCAGTTTCCACTGGTGTCTGTGCGAGGTTGTCAGCAGCAGTGCAATACCCGCAAGACAGCCGGCAGCTGTCGTACGTCCACGGCTGTTTGCCGCAATCCTCCAGCCAATCGTTGCAATAGCTGAATTTGTCAGCGCACGAGGGCTCCGCTGCAATGAAACCGACCATATGAACTGATGATGAAACCCAAATGACAAAAAACTCAGTCAATAAAAGTCAATGCCACGTTCGCTCAGTCAAACTGCCACCTAGATCAGAGGTGCGACTAATCAGA
This sequence comes from Theristus sp. LFF4_11, assembly GCA_030248135.1. NCBI lineage: Eukaryota > Metazoa > Nematoda > Chromadorea > Monhysterida > Xyalidae > Theristus > Theristus sp. LFF4_11. Next base: position 71,870 of record JASANC010003391.1, on the reverse strand, counting down.
TGTGATTTTAGTTCCCCACAACCAATCAACGACGCGTTAAAAAAGGTGTCTTAAAAATGTCCGGTGTCCTATCCGTTTGAGTGTCTTGCGTGGCGTCCTGTCCCGCGTGATGTCCCGCAATAAAAGTGACAAAACCACACTCGACGTTTTGGGCAACTTTTCTTTCCGAGACACAGGACACCGCGTGCAGCCAGGTGGACAGAACACCGGACACCTGTTAGGACACTTTTTTGTGTAAACTGCACCAAAAACCCTGAGCCGATCTTGCCTGACAAGCACGAACAGACTGCGTCCAACTGAGCATTGCGTCGCCGACGCTGAGTTGCCGCTGCAGCTGACGGCACGTCGACGCACGCACACTGACGCAGCTCCTTGGTGCCCCAGCCACACTTCTGGTTGCAGCACTCTGCGCAACGAGTCGCTGCTGAAGTCGAAAAAGCTGATGACAACAATTCTGGGTGATCTTTCAAACGATCAGCTGCCAATCACCAACCAATCAGTCGGCTTCTTCTGAAAAAAAACTAACCCATTCATTTTTCACAAATTTTTCAGAAAATTTTGCTGAACGAAGGCAAATAACCTCTGTCTGTTCTTTCTTGACTTTCTCAAGGGCCATTCATAGCTTAGCAGTAGAAGTCACCCAACTAGGGCTGTTGAATGAACTGTTCTATGTATGCATTTATGGACAGTCAAACTGCAGAAGCTAGCGCTACGGATTGTTTGTGAACGCGTTTTTTTAGCAATCACTAGCGATGCGTCGCTAAATGCTGAGACATGAATGTTCGGTCTATCAGTTTGCAAGTGTCTGCCGTTCAAGCGCACGAACGTTGTTTGCAGCGGCAGTGTGCGGCGAGCTGCTGCTGCTGCTGATCAGTGCCGCTGCGTCGTTTGCGGCCCATCGTTGGTGCCGCGGCCGGCACGTGAACGCAGTCGCACTTGTGCTGACCCTTGGAACCCCAGCCGCACTGCTGATTGCAGCACTCGATGCACGGCTGCACTGTAACAAGCTGCCTATGTAACGTCGCTGTTAGCAATTCTACTGATTCGTTTGCACACGTCGCTGTTAGCAATACTACTGATTCGTTTGCACACGTCGCTGTTAGCAATACTACTGATTCGTTTGCACCAGATCCCGGGATCTTACAAATCAACCAAAATTGGATTATCTAAAAATGCGGGAGACGCATATAAAAGGAGGAATATATGCCTGCATCTGCTGTCCGCTTTGCTCGCGAATGGGCATGATACCACAATAAAATGCCAGAAAAACTTGTTAAAATGACAGTGAACGCCAGAACGTATTTTTCAGATTATTGCACAAATGTGTTTTTATGTGTGCCGGAATTTCCTTTTGTTTATTTTATATTTTCAGTTCGAAAAGTTCCATGTCAACAATTGTTCATTTTTGTGCGTATAACATGTGAGTTCGTGCGTGTGTCACCAATGAGACTGTGAATAACTTTGAAACCACCGTTTCCTGTGCGTATAACATGGGAGTTAATGCGTGTGTCACCAATGAGACTGCGGAGAACTCAGAAAACCAACGTTTTTTGTGCGTATAACATGTGAGTTCGTGACTGTGTCACCAATGAGACTGTGGATAACTCAGAAAACCACCGTTTCCTGTGCGTATAACATGTGAGTTCGTGCGTGTGTCACCAATGAGACTGTGAATTATCTAAAAATGCGGGAGACGCATATAAAAGGAGGAATATGGCCTTGTGTAAGCAGTGAAAGACTTGGCTCGACAACGCTTTTCAAGTCTCTGATGTGGTACACACGGATACAAGTACATAAGAGTTATATTTTTGCGCCGCGTTTGTTGTTTAAAAGCTTGCTGAAAAGCGTAAAAACTTTGAAGTTATTTTTCAATTGTCCTCTTCAGTTTTGTCTAAAATCACACCATGTGCGAAACTCTGTAAATTCTGTGCAAAAACAGAAACATCAGAAATTGCAAAATGTTGCTGCATGTAGTTTTATCGTTGTTGTTGTTGTTGTTGTTGTTGTTGTTGTTGTTGTTGTTGTTGTTGTCGTACGATTCAGTACCTAGAATTGCTCACATAAGAAAACTAACCCAGAATCCGTGATCAGCGCATTGAATTACCATGGAAAACACCGTTTTTTTTGTTTTTCGTTTCTGGACCGATTTCGCCAATTTCCACGTCCGATTCGCCCGAAATCGTCACGATTCAGTATCTAGAGTTGCTCACATAAAAAAAACTAACCCAAAATCTGTTATCAGCGCATTGAATTACCATGGAAAACACCGTTGTCTTGGTTTTTCATTTCTGGACCGATTTCGCCAATTTCCACGGCCGTTTCGCCCGAAATCGTCACGATTCAACATCTAAAGTTGCTCACATAAAAAACTAACCCAAAATCCGTGATCAGCGCATTGAATTACCCTGAAATACACTATTTTCTTGTTTTTCGTTTCTAGACCGATTTCGCCAATTTCAACGACCGATTCGCTCGAAATCGTCACGATTCAGCATCTAAAGTTGCTCACGTAAGAAAGCTAACCCAAAATCCGTGATCAGCGCATTGAATTACCCTGAAAAACACCCTTTTCTTGTTTTTCGTTTCTAGACCGATTTCGCCAATTACCGCGGCCGATTCGCCCGAAATCGTCACGATTCAGCATCTAAAGTTGCTCACATAAAAAGCTAACCCAAAATCCGTGATCAGCGCATTGAATTACCCTGAAAAACACCATTTTCTTGTTTTTCGTTTCTAGAACGATTTCGCCAATTTCAACGACCGATTCGCTCGAAATCGTCACGATTCAGCATCTAAAGTTGCTCACGTAAGAAAACTAACCCAAAATCCATGATCAGCGCATTGCATTACCCTGAAAAACACCCTTTTCTTGTTTTTCGTTTCTAGACCGATTTCGCCAAATTCCGCGGCCGATTCGCCCGAAATCGTCACGATTCAGCATCTGAAGTTGCTTACGTAAGAAAACTAACCCAAAATCCGTGATCATCGCATTGAATTACCCTGGAAAACACCATTTTCTTGTTTTTCGTTTCTAGACCGATTTCGCCAATTTACACGGCCGATTCGCCCGAAATCGTCACGATTCAGCATTTAAAGTTGCTCACGTAAGAAAACTAACCCAAAATCCGTGATCAGCGCATTGAATTACCCTGGAAAGCACCCTTTTCTTGTTTTTCGTTTCTAGACCGATTTCGCCAATTTCCACGGCCGATTCGCCCGAAATCGTCACGATTCAGCATCTGAAGTTGCTCACGTAAGAAAACTAACCCAAAATTCGTGATCAGCGCATTGAATTACCCTGGAAAACACCATTTTCTTGTTTTTCGTTTCTAGACCGATTTCGCCAATTTCCACGGCCGATTCGCCCGAAATCGTCACGATTCAGCATCTAAAGTTGCTCACGTAAGAAAACTAACCCAAAATCCGTGATCAGCGCATTGAATTACCCTGGAAAACACCCTTTTCTTGTTTTTCCTTTCTAGACCGATTTCGCCAATTTCCACGGCCGATTCGCCCGAAATCGTCACGATTCAGCATCTAAAGTTGCTCACGTACGAAAACTAACCCAAAATCCGTGATCAGCGCATTGAATTCCTACGGACTAGACTTTTTTCCTAATATTTTTCGTAGCTCAGACAAAATTTGTAAGAGTGAAAAGCTGATACCCAGTCGAAATGCTACGAACTGTAAAAAATGCACAATTTTGACGAAAAAAAATGCCCGGGCAAAAAAAATTCACAATCTACGGATGAAATTACCCCAGGAAACATTTTTGTTCCACTGTGAAAGTGTCGCAGGTAAAAATTGAAAGGGCGCACACTTAAAACCAGGTGAAAACCCTGCGCACTTTTAAAAATGCCCAATTTTTTACCCAAAACAAGGTCTGGGTAAAAAATTAATTCAATTTTCAAAATCTCCGGATGGAATTACCCCAGGAAACATTTTTGTTCGACTGTGAAAGTGTCGCAGGTAAAAGTTGAAAGGGCGCACACTTAAAACCAGGTGAAAACCCTGCGAACTTTTAAAAATGCCCAATTTTTACCCAAAATCACGGTCTGGGTAAAAAATTAACCTAATTTTCAAAATCTCCGGATGGAATTACCCCAGGAAACATTTTTGTTCGACTGTGAAAGTGTCGCAGGTAAAAGTTTAAAGGGCGCACACATGTTGATTACATACCAGAAAAAAAAATACAAAGGGAAAGAAGTAACACGATTTTCAGAATAGGTTTTTCGTGTCTAGAGCGTATGAAAAATCGTCCGATGAAAATTTTTTCGCGGCTCCAAGCACAACTTTGGGTGTTCGTTTCGTGTGCACAGAACCAAGTTTGTGGCTTGTACTATGCTCGCTGCAGGGCAGCGAGAAAGTTTGAAAGCTCATATTATGCGTGATGCGCTGTCCGCTCGCTGGCGCTCGCTCGCGCATCCGCATGATAACTTTGAAAACCACCGTTTCCTGTGCGTATAACATGGGAGTTAATGCGTGTGTCACCAATGAGACTGCGGAGAACTCAGAAACCACCGTTTCCTGTGCGTATAACATGTGAGTTCGTATGCCGAGTTTACTGGAACGTTAATCAGTGGTTACGTTTTTTAACTTTTGCATAGCGTTTCATCGGGAAAAACCCAAATAACCTGAACGTTCACGATTGTTTGCACAATCATAAACGTGCGTTTTCTAGCGTTCTCTAGCGTTTCAGAAAATTCCAATTTCTGTTTTTCCTGTGGTCAAAACAATAAAAATGGTTTGTCAATGGTTTAATGGTTTAAAGTTTTAATGGTTTCCTGTGTTATTCGTAAAAAGGGCAACGGTGACAGAACAGAAATTGATTGGAAAACGTTGAAATGTTTTTTAAGCTCTGGGCTTTGTGTGAGCGCTCCATTTGATATTAGACGAAAATTTGCTGAAATCTAAGTTGAACATTTGTTTGTGTGTATCTGGTTAAAATTTCCGCACAAATGAATAAGCGGTTGGCGCGGTGCTTTGTTGCACTTTACGCCACCCAGTTGATACATAAACCCGTGCAGATGGTATTTATTAAGACGCAAAAATGCAAAGGAAACACAGTTCTAAAAATTTCAGATGGACATATACAATGTCAAGTAAAATATAAGCCATTGTTCTCGTCACTTACACGTCACTGCCAATATCTCTGTGCAACTCATCAGCAACAACACAAGTGAATTGAAGTTCACCATACTGTTCGTTCTGCAATTGATTTCCAGTAAATAAGTTGACATAACGTTAAAATATCTGCCTTACACTAAAAATAGAAAAAGGTTCAGCTGATTCTGTTCTTGCATCACCATTATGCTTGTCTTATGGCTCTTTGTGGGTGGCGCGTGGTGGGTGTTTATTGCTGGTTGTGACCACAAAAATACCGCCTGCCCCTTGAACGTTTAATATTGTCTGTGTGTCTGTACAACACAAGTGAATTGAAGTTCACCACTGTTCGTTCACTGCAATTGATTTCCAGTGAAGTAGATAATTTGACATAACGATAAAATATCTGTTCTACAATAAAAATAGAAAAAAGGTTCAGCCAGCTGATTCTGTTCTTGCATCAGCATTATGCTTGTCTTATGGCTGTTTGTGGGTGGCGCGTGGTGGGTGTTTATTTGCTGGTTGTGAACCGGAAGACCACAAAAACACCGCCTGCCCTATGGACAGTTTATTGTCTGTGTGTCTGTGTGACTGTGTGTTTGTGTTTGTGTTTGTGTGTGTGTGTGTGTGTGTGTGTGTGTGTGTGTGTGTGTGTGTGTGTGTGTGTGTGTGTGTGTGTGTGTGTGTGTGTGTGTGTGTGTGTGTGTGTGTGTGTGTGTGTGTGTGTGTGTGTGTGTGTGTGTGTGTGTGTGTGTGTGTGTGTGTGTGTGTGTGTGTGTGTGTGTGTGTGTGTGTGTGTGTGTGTGTGTGTGTGTGTGTGTGTGTGTGTGTGTTAAAAAACTTCAAAAATCAAATCAAACGCAAATTTGTTTTTAATTACTGCAACTGTGTGTAAAACTTGAATATACAAACGAATCTCCAAAAAATTGCAACGTGATGGCAGCACAAGAAAAGAAACAAAGAAGCACAATCGGTAGAATATAACGAAGAAATAAAAAATTTCAACACTTTTGCGTTCCATATCCGATTTCAGTTTCAGTATCGACCGCCTGTACCTGGTTCACCCTTTTGACCTTTTGACCCTGGAATTCCTGGAACTCCTGGCAATCCATCCTGACCCGGGTTTCCAGGAATACCGGGAGCTCCTAAAAATTCACCATATATCTTGCCTGCCATGTAATGTCCGTCCAACTTCTGCTGTTGATAAAACATTTCTAATTCAGGCTTTAAAAAATTTTTGTAATAGTCAACGATAAAGTAACCTGATAAAAAGAACAAAAAAGTTTTCAAAAAACGATAAGAAAAACCAAGCAGAGATTGTTTTACCATTTCTGCCATTTTGACCATCTAAACCAGATAACCCAGGCATTCCAGGCGCCCCCATGTCGCCTTTCTCGCCCGGTGGTCCGGCCGGACAACTGCAATCTGGAAGCAATTGATAAACGAATGCATTCAAGAGCAAGTTGTTCCACACGTTTATCATTAAAAAAAACTTGTAAATCCCATTTGAAAACTTGGGTAAACTTGCACAAATGTTATTTCATATGTACAGTGGCCGCCAAAAGTGTTGGGGGGACGGTGCGCGTGTGTGCGCGTGTGTTGCGCGTGTGTGCGCGTGCGTTCATTTGCGTCCCGTTATTTCCGGCCCACGCATTTCCGGCCCAACATTTCCGGCCCACTCATTTCCGGCCCACCCATTTCCGGCCCACCCATTACCGGCCCCGTTCATTTGCGTCCCACGCATTTCCGGCCCACTCATTTCCGGCCCACCCATTACCGGCCCAGCCCAATAATTCGCTTCAGTGACTTCAACTACCACCCACTGCTATATTTCATTAGGAAAATCACATTGATCAGGCGGTTACACATTGAACTAGGGTTGGCTTGGCTTATCATCATAAACCTCATCACCTCATCAAAAAGGCTTGGCTTAGGATTAGGTTTAGGATTAGGAATGATTAGGATTAAGAAACACAACCTGGTTGTGGATCCGATCCACTGATCCACATGTCCAAATTTGGTTAGAGGGGCAATTTTCATAAAAGTTTTTGTTTATTTTAAGGATTAAAATGATTGAATTTGGCTCTGTGTTCAATACAAAATTCGAACTCAGCGCGTCATCGAGGTTCGAAAGCTCTTATTTTTGTCAACCCATGTGTTGTTGTCATTAAGATTGAAAGTGCTAAATCAATTGGAACAAAGCAATAAATAAAAACGCAACTGATTCATCGACGCAATTCAAACTGAGACATTTTATCCAATGTCAGGAACAAATCGGAGCGAAATGAAAACTAAAACCGAAATGAAAAATTTAAATATTTTTGTTAAAAGCATGTCGGTGAGCAGGTAGTACAGTTTAGAGTGCAGTTTCAGTTTATTTTCGTTGTCCGTAGCGAAATACAGCAAAGGAAGAACTGATTATTGGGCTGGGCCGGTAATGGGCGGGCCGGAAATGAGTGGGCCGGAAATGAGTAGGCCGGAAATGTCGGGCCGGTAATGGGTGGGACGGTAATGGGTGGGCCGGTAATGGGTGGGCCGGAAATGTCGGGACGCTAATGCGTGGGCCGGAAATGCGTGGGCCGGAGTTGACCCCGCACCGGCAAGCCTTACAAACGCTATTATAAGAATCCCATGCTAATTGATTTTGCTTTTGTGATTACTGAGTGTATCTAATACACTATCCGCAGGTTTTTTTCGCTGAAGCATACATTTATTTGACAAATACCGAACATTACAACACGCCTCCATTTGGCAGTAAAACTGTTTCAAAGTTATTTGGCAAAAGTATAGCGGAATAAACAACATAACCCGGCTGGAACCCGAAACATGAATGCAATACACGTCTGTTAGATATACCGTATTACCCCCAATAAACCCCCATGGGGGATTAATACGTCAGCGACTTTTAGGGGTGGGGGTTTATTGGTGGGGGGGATTATTGGTGGGGGGGGTTATTTACAAAAAAATTCTAGGGGTGGGGGTTTGTTGAAAAATGGCAAAAATACCTTGCATGGCAGGCAAGAAAGTCGCAGAAACTTCTACTCTACATAAAAATTTTCTTTTATAACAGCCTTTTGTAATGAAATTACTATTAACTCACCCATTTGGGGCCTTTGGTAGCACAATTTCATCATTTTCACTGCAACCAGCCACTGAATTCGCTGGGTATGTGTTTCAAACAGGTCTCCAATAATCCCCCATGGGGGATTATTTGTGGGGGGGGGATTATTCGGAAACTGGTCGGGGGGGTGGGGGTTTATTGGTGGGGGGGGATTAATGGTGGGGGGGTTTAATGGGGGTAATACGGTATAGTTCAAACACAATCGAACGCTAATACTTCGTAGAATAGTTTCTTGCCAATGATTTTGAATCGGTTTTACTGCCAGTCATATGCAATTGAGGCGTGTTGTAATGTTCGGTATTTGTCAAATAAATGTATGCTTCAGTAAAAAAACCTGCATATAGTGTACTGGATACACTCAGTGGTCTAAAAAACAAAAAAAATAGCATGGGATTCTTTTATAGCTGATGCAACACACGCGCAATACACAGCACACACGCACACACGCGCGCAGCGTTCCAACACTTTTGGCCGCCACTGTATGTCGACCACAAAACGTTCATCCTTTAAGTCAAAGCAACTTACCCTGACTACGGCGACTGCTAGCCAGGGCAGTGAAGGCAGCCAACAACAAGACCACGGTTGTAGCGGAGGTAAACCTCATTCTTGTTGGTGTCAGTTAAAGCAGGGAAACTTGCACTGGACGATAAAATGAATGAACCACTGACAGAATGTGTTATCCACAGTCCACTTATAAGCACTTTGCTGTTTACACACAAGTTGTTTACTGACATCGGATCGAACAGTTTCCTGTCACCGTATTGCTCATTGTGTATTCATGTAATCAGTGTGTGTGATAAGATTTTGTGATAATTTTGAACAGCTTCCTGTCTATGGTTCACTCACTGTATGTGCTGTCTATCAGAGACATGCGTTGTAAATCACACAACGCAAAAACAGCAAAAAATGGCACGTTTACGGTCATCGCAATGAAATTTATAGTTAGAACTTCATTATCACCGCGTTGCCAAAGTTGGTTTCATTGGCGTCGTTTTTGCTGACATGTAAAAGTATTTATGTATGTAATGACATGTAAAGACTTTATGTAAAAGTCAGAATATTATCTAAAAATGCGGGAGACGCATATAAAAGGAGGAATATGGCCTTGTGTAAGCAGTGAAAGACTTGGCTCGACAACGCTTTTCAAGTCTCTGATGTGGTACACACGGATACAAGTACATAAGAGTCATATTTTTGCGCCGTTTATTCTTTATTTCGGTTGCAAGTGGCAACCCTCGTACATTGTGGACAAATAAACTTTCACATTTGCTTTATTTCTAGCATTTAGCGACCACTAAAACCACTAAAATAACCATCAGACTTTAGATCGCTGACACTGGTTTGCACAAAGTGTATCGCAGAGGCATTGGGGAACGCAAGGTCTCCTTCTGTGGCAAAGGCAATGACTCACCGGTTCATCCTGTCACAAGAGTTTGGTAAAAAAGGGTGAAAATCAACGGAAGACAACACTTTTTGCACTGGTGCTGCTGTGTGCACAGTGGTGCGTACGTTAGCAACAACGATAAAGCTACATGCAGCAATGTTTTGCAATCTCTGATGTTTTCGTTTTTGCACAGAATTTACAGAATTTCGCACATGGTGTGATTTTAGACTAAACTGAAGAGGACAATTGAAAAATAACTTCAAAGTTTTTGCGCTTTTCAGCAAGCTTTTAAACAACAAACGCGGCGCAAAAATATAACTCTTATGTACTTGTATCCGTGTGTACCACATCAGAGACTTGAAAAGCGTTGTCGAGCCAAGTCTTTCACTGCTTACACAAGGCCATATTCCTCCTTTTATATGCGTCTCCCGCATTTTTAGATAATATCTTATACAACAAGAATAAACACAAAACAACCAATCAGCATCAAGAACGCAGAACCGTTAACAAATCAAACAAGGCCACAATTACTCAGAAAAAAGTAGCTTAGCGTCTGCATGCACGCACCCTGTTATACGCAGTCAAGCCGCACACTCTTAGCACGCACAGAGGTCACCGCCACAAAGCCCAAGCACGAGGCTTAAGTAGGCCATTACATTTTCCTATTTTTTTGTTTTTGGACCGATTTCGCCAATTTCCACGGCCGATTCGCCATAAATCGTGACGATTTTTGTTATTTAACTGCTACCGTATTACCTCTAATAAACCCCCATGGGGGTTTATTTCTTCAGCGACTTCTGGGGGTGGGGGTTTAATTTTTGGGGGGGGTTTTTTTTTGGGGGGGGGTTTATTTGGAAACCATTTTTAGGGGGTGGTTGCAAAAATGGCACCAAATATTCCATGGCAGGAAAAGGAAGTCGTTAATAGTAATTTCATTACAAAAACAAAAAAATAGGAAAATGTAATGGCCTACTTAAGCCTCGTGCTTGGGCTTTGTGGCGGTGACCTCTGTGCGTGCTAAGAGTGTGCGGCTTGACTGCGCATAACAGGGTGCGTGCATGCAGACGCTAAGCTACTTTTTTCTGAGTAATTGTGGCCTTGTTTGATTTGTTAACGGTTCTGCGTTTCTTGATGCTGATTGGTTGTTTTGTGTTTATTCTTGTTGTATAAGATATTATCTAAAAATGCGGGAGACGCATATAAAAGGAGGAATATGGCCTTGTGTAAGCAGTGAAAGACTTGGCTCGACAACGCTTTTCAAGTCTCTGATGTGGTACACACGGATTAGAAATACATAAGAGTTATATTTTTGCGCCGCGTTTGTTGTTTAAAAGCTTGCTGAAAAGCGCAAAAACTTTGAAGTTATTTTTCAATTGTCCTCTTCAGTTTAGTCTAAAATCACACCATGTGCGAAATTCTGTAAATTCTGTGCAAAAACGAAAACATCAGAGAGTGCAAAACATTGCTGCATGTAGCTTTATCGTTGTTGCTAACGTACGCACCGCTGTGCACACAGCAGCACCAGTGCAAAAAGTGTAGTCTTCCGTTGATTTTCACCATATTTTACCAAACTCTTGTGACAGGATGAACCAGTGAGTCATTGACATTGCCACAGAAGGAGACCTTGCGTTCCCCAATGCCTCTGCGATACACTTTTGTGCAAACCAGTGTCAGCGATCTAAGAGTCTGATGGTTATTTTAGTGGTTTTAGTGGTCGCTAAATGCTAGAAATAAAGCAAATGTGAAAGTTTATTTGTCCACAATGTACGAGGGTTGCCACTTGCAACCGAAATAAAAAGAATAAACGGCGCAAAAATATGACTCTTATGTACTTGTATCCGTGTGTACCACATCAGAGACTTGAAAAGCGTTGTCGAGCCAAAGTCTTTCACTGCTTACACAAAGGCCATATTCCTCCTTTTATATGCGTCTCCCGCATTTTTTAGATAATATTCTGACTTTTACATAAAGTCTTTACATATCATTACATACATAAATACTTTTACATGTCAGCAAAAACGACGCCAATGAAACCAACTTTGGCAACGCGGTGATAATGAAGTTCTAACTATAAATTTCATTGCGATGACCGTAAACGTGCCATTTTTTGCTGTTTTTGCGTTGTGTGATTTACAACGCATGTCTCTGATAGACAGCACATACAGTGAGTGAACCATAGACAGGAAGCTGTTCAAAATTATCACAAAATCTTATCACACACACTGATTACATGAATACACAATGAGCAATACGGTGACAGGAAACTGTTCGATCCGATGTCAGTAAACAACTTGTGTGTAAACAGCAAAGTGCTTATAAGTGGACTGTGAATGTTACATTCTGTCAGTGGTTCATTCATTTTATCGTCCAGTGCAAGTTTCCCTGCTTTAACTGACACCAACAAGAATGAGGTTTACCTCCGCTACAACCGTGGTCTTGTTGTTGGCTGCCTTCACTGCCCTGGCTAGCAGTCGCCGTAGTCAGGGTAAGTTGCTTTTGACTTAAAGGATGAACGTTTTGTGGTCGACATACAGTGGCGGTCAAAAGTTGTTGGAACGCTGCGCGCGTGTGTGCGTGTGTGCTGTGTATTGCGCGTGAAATTGCATCAGCTATAAAAGAATCCCATGCTATTTTTTTTGTTTTTTAGACCACTGAGTGTATCCAGTACACTATATGCAGGTTTTTTTACTGAAGCATACATTTATTTGACAAATACCGAACATTACAACACGCCTCAATTGCATATGACTGGCAGTAAAACCGATTCAAAATCGTGGCAAGAAACTATTCTACGAAGTATTAGCGTTCGATTGTGTTTGAACTATACCGTATTACCCCCATTAAACCCCCCACCATTAATCCCCCCCCCACCAATAAACCCCCACATTGTTCGCATTTCGACAATTTTGAATGTTCGCATCAAGCGCATGAATTTTTTTCGAACGTCTGTCAACGTGTTGAGTTGCAGAACCAACAAAAAAGATAGTACCGTAGCGTGGAGTGTTTGTGTTCTGTAAGATTGCTTTTTTTGTGGAAAATTTCTCGCATGTCAGTCAAATGTCATGCAAAAAATGTTGACATATTACTATGCGTAAATGGTAAACAGTAAGATTGGAGCGGTGATTACCATTTTGCAAGTGAAGAAGTGGAATCGACCAATGTAGAATGGCAGCCATTCCCATTTTTTGACTGGTACACACAGTGCGCACACTCCAAAAGTTTTTATTTTTTTTTTATTTACCGTATTACCTCTATTAAAATTACCCCCAAAATTAACCCCCCCCCCCAAAAAAAATAAACCCCCACCCCTCAACAAGTTTCCAAATAATCCCCCCCCAAAATAATCCCCCATGGGGGATTATTGAAACCTAGCAAACTGAAACACATACCCAGCGAATTCAGTGGCTGGTTGCAGTGAAAATGATGAAATTGTGCTACCAAAGGCCCCAAATGGAAGGCTGTTGTAAAAGGAAATTTCTATGTAGAGTAGAAGTTTCTGCGACTTCCTTCCTGCCATGGAAGGTATTTTTGCCATTTTTCCCACTCCTAAAAATGGTTTCCAAATAACCCCCCCCCCCAAAAATAAAGCCCCCCCCCCAAAAAAATAAACCCCCACCCCCAGAAGTCGCTGAAGAAATAAACCCCCATGGGGGTTTATTAGAGGTAATACGGTATTAGGAAAAAGCGATTAGGCTGTGAATTAGTTGAATGCTGATTCGATATTACGTCACGTGAACTTTTGCTGAATAAAACGTTTCACCGTTGTGATGGATTGGATGGTTTTTTATATACGTAACATACAACGTTTACGTATGATTCAATTGTCTCAAAAAACTTGTTTAATAAATCGCACTTTTGTTTTTTTTGTTGAAAAAACGACATCACGCAATTAAGATTCTCAAATTTTATGATTTTGTGAAAAAACGGTGGCAGTAAAAACTGTAAATTGAGTTAATGAATGAACGTCTATCATATACGACTATTAGGTATTTAGATGTTGATGAATCAAATACTACTGTTGTTATCCTAATATTCTATGAGAAATCAGATCAACTACAGTCTATCTCGCTAATATATGCAACTCGCTGATTGGTCGGCTCCTCACGCTCCGCACCCTTGGGAACGGGATTCAGAAAAAATCATGTTTTTCATTGTTCAACGGTTTGTTTTCATTTATTTCATGCCGAAAAAACATTCTAAATAAAAAACTACCAAATTCCAAAAATTTGCATTGGTCACAATGTCAAAAAAATGTCTTTTTTGGTTGATTGACTGCGACGACGTCGTCTATGGTTTTTGGTTTAGTTTTTGCCTTTAGGCATGAAAAGAGCGTGCCGCCGCTGGCCGCTACTGTGTGTCCGAAGCACAGAGAAGAAGAACGCAGCAGGTGACAGTATTTATTGACAATGTGAACAATCTTTGAACAACAATGAATGGACATGGCGCACCCAATGAATCAGTTAAAAGCGGGATGAAAACCGTCGAAATCGTTGGAAGCAAGTTTTGTTATTTTGTTTGTTTGTTTTATATTTGTTTTGAACACGCAGCAGCGGCCAGCGGTACGTTTGAAAGCAAAAATTCTCGACGACGTCGTCGCCGTCAATCAACCAAAAAAACTTCAGTTTACTATTTTTTTACCAATTCAAACGTTTGGAATTTTGTAGTTTTTGATTAAGAATTTTTTCGGTATGAAAAAAAATGAAAACAAACCGCTGAACAACAAAAAAACATGATATTTTCTGAATCCCGTTCCCAGGGGTGCGGAGCGTGAGGAGCCGACCAATCAGCGAGTTGCATATATTAGCGAGATAGACTGTACAGCAGGCATTTTTGTCACTGTGATGCTCAAGTTTTCGAGAAACTTGGATGTTCAACATACATACATGTACATTGTATGCACATAAAAAAGTGCCGTTCAGATTTCCAAGTGCAGTGCAGTTTTCTTTGCCACACTAAAATGGTTTGCTTAAATTTGCTTAAAAATGGTCAGATATACTCATATTACAAAATTCGTACTCCGAGCATATTTTAGCGTGGCCACAGGGAACTCCTCGCGTACACATAAGATCCCCTTATCTCACAAGATTATGTTTGTATCTGTTTGTTATGCGATGCGTTTTGTTATCTACAGGGTGTTTCAGAAGTAGTGGGTAGGTGTTTGACGCATTATTTCTCGAGTTGCGTTGAACCATATTCAATGAAATTTTAGACAGTTGTTTAAAAAAGTTCAACTTAAATTTGTGCAAAATTTCAGACAAATTCAGTCACCTGCACACGAATGACAGAGCAAAACACACAGAAACATTGATTTCAGCACGCAACTGGGGGTTCATGTTTGGAATCGGGTGAAACATCAGCTTGTATGCGGCCGAATCGTTGCATGCATGAATACAAAATGTTTTTTTAGTCGGCAATCATCGTCCAGCTAAAACAATTCATTTCCGAAGCCTTCGCATCGATGCCAGCGTACATACGCGCGAGAAGGCGGTTTTGGCCGTGACGGATAGGTGCAACCGATGCATTGAGGCTCATGGTGGACACTTTGAGAAATTTGATTGCGTTGACTGTTGTCGTTGTTGTTCATGTTTGCTGTTATCGCCATAGACATTTTGAAGTGTTCTGTTGAATGTTTGCATTGAGTGTTGTCCTTTTGTTTTCTGGTGGTATCGCGTGATATGGTATTTTCTGGTCCATTTTTGAATTTTTGTTTTTCTCTGTCATTCATGTGCAGGTGATTGAATTTCTCTAAAATTTTGCACAAATCTAAACTGAACTTTCTTGAACAACTGTCTAAAATTTCACTGATTATGGTTTAACGCAAGTCAGAGAAATAACGCGTCAAAAACCTACCCTCTACTTCTGAAACACCCTGTAGATAGAGCAGCTTCAAACGTCCATCCAAGCTGCTGTGTGTGATGACCGGCAGACGATGTTGGGTTTTTTTACTGTACTTTTACTCAATTAAAACAGCTTTACTTTTTCTCAATTAAAATATAATAAAAATAAACAGGGACAAAACGGCACGGGCACGGCACATTGCACATTCTGAATTCATAAAACACGTCACTTTTATAAGTACACGGAACGAATGAAAGAAAAATAGCTGAACAAAGATATAAGGAAACTGCTGAGCACCTAGTAAAAAAAGTAGATGAGCATTGGAAGTCACGCGCTCTGTCATAAGCAGTTCACCGTAAACCTGGCTTTGTGTGAGAGTGCAGACTCGACGGCTAAAGTAGGACATTACATGATTATCTAAAAATGCGGGAGACGCATATAAAAGGAGGAATATGGCCTTGTGTAAGCAGTGAAAGACTTGGCTCGACAACGCTTTTCAAGTCTCTGATGTGGTACACACGGATACAAGTAGATGAGAGTCATATTTTTGCGCCGCGTTTGTTGTTTAAAAGCTTGCTGAAAAGCGTAAAAACTTTGAAGTTATTTTTCAATTGTCCTCTTTAGTTTAGTCTAAAATCACAACATCATGTGCGAAATTCTGTAAATTCTGTGCAAAAACATTGCTGCATGTAGCTTTATCGTTGTTGCCAACGTACGCACCGCTGTAGTATGCACACAGCAGCACCAGTGCAAAAAGTGTTGTCTTCCGTTGATTTTCACCTTTTTTACCAAACTGACAGGATAAACCGGTGAGTCATTGCCTTTGCCACAGAAGGAGACCTTGCGTTCCCCAATGCCTCTGCGATACACGCGAACCAGTGTCAGCGATCTGAAGTCTGATCGTTATTTTAGTGGTTTTAGGGGTCGCTAAATGCTAGAAAAAAGCAAATGTGAAAGTTTTATTTGTCTACAATGTACGAGGGTTGCCATGTGTAACCGAAATAAAGAATAAACGGCGCAAAAATATGACTCTTATGTACTTGTATCCGTGTGTACCACATCAGAGACTTGAAAAGCGTTGTCGAGCCAAGTCTTTCACTGCTTACACAAGGCCATATTCCTCCTTTTATATGCGTCTCCCGCATTTTTAGATAATATTCTGACTTTTACATAAGCCCAGAAGGTCGGACCAAAATCACAATACGTTGGTCACACATTCTTCTAAACCACGGACAACTCAGGTTTTTCATTTTTCGTTTTTAGGCCGATTTCGCCTATGCTATTTCTACGGCCGATTCGCCCAAAATCGTCACGATTCAGTACCTAGAATTGCTCCCATAAGAAAACTGACCCAAAAGCCGTGATCGGCGCAATGAATTACCATGGAAAACACCGTTTTCTTGTTTTTCATTTCTGGACCAATTTTGCTAAATTCCACGGGCGATTCGCTCGAAATCGTCACGATTCGGTATCTAGAGTTGCTCACACAAGAAAACGAGCAAAAAATCCGTGATCAGCGCATTGAATTACCTTGGAAACACAGTTTTCTTGTTTTTAATTTTCAGACCGATTTCGCTAATTTCCACGGCCGATTCGCCCGAAATCGTCACGATTCAGCATCTAGAGTTGCTCATGTAAGAAAACTAACCCAAAATCCGTGATCAGCGCATTGAATTACCCTGGAAAACACCCTTTTCTTGTTTTTCGTTTCTGGACCGTTTACACCAATTTCCACGGCCGATTCGCCCGAAATCGTCACGATTTAGTATCTAGAGTTGCTCACATAAAAAAACTAACCAAAAATCCGTGATCAACGCATTGAATTACCATGGAAAACACCTTTTTCTTGTTTTTCGTTTCTGGACCGATTTCGCCAATTTCCACGGCCGATTCGCCCCTAATCGTCACGATTCAGTATCTAGAGTTGCTCTCATAAAAAACTAACCAAAAATCCGTGATCAACGCATTGAATTACCATGGAAAACACCTTTTTCTTGTTTTTCGTTTCTGGACCGATTTCGCCAATTTCCACGGCCGATTCGCCCGAAATCGTCACGATTCAACATCAGGAGTTGCTCACGTAAGAAAACTAACCCAAAATCCGTGATCAGCGCATTGAATTACACTGGAAAACACCCTTTTCTTGTTTTTCGTTTCTGGACCGATTTCGCCAATTTCCACGGCCGATTCGCCCGAAATCGTCACGATTCAACATCTAGAGTTGCTCACGTAAAAAAACTAGCCCAAAATCCGTGATCAGCGCATTGAATTACCCTGGAAAACACCCGTTTCTTGTTTTTCGTTTCTGGACCGATTTCGCCAATTTCCACGGCCGATTCGCCCGAAATCGTCACGATTCAGCATCTAGAGTTTCTCACGTAAAAAACTAACCCAAAATCCGTGATCAGCGCATTGAATTACCCTCGAAAAAACCCTTTTCTTGTTTTTCGTTTCTGGACCGATTTCGCCAATTTCCACGGCCGATTCGCCCGAAATCGTCACGATTCAGCATCTAGAGTTGCTCACGTAAGAAAACTAACCCAAAATCCGTGATCAGCGCATTGAATTACCCTGGAAAACACCCTTTTCTTGTTTTTCGTTTCCGGACCGATTTCGCCAATTTCCACGGCCGATTCGCCCGAAATCGTCACGATTCAGTATCTAGAGATGCTCACACGGGGCAAAAAATTAAATTAATTTCCAAATTCTCCGGATGGAATTACCCCAGGAAACATTTTTGTTCGACTGTGAAAATGCCGCAGGTAAAAATTGAAAGCGCGAACACATGTAACCAGGTCAAAAACTACGAACCTTTAAAAATGCCCAATTTTTTACCCAAATAAAGGTTGGAGCAAAAAAATAACCAAATTTTCAAAATCTACACATGAAATTACCCCAGGAAACTTTTTTGTTCGGTTATGGAACAACTTCAGACAAAAATTGAAAGGGCGAACACTTAAAACCCGGTGAAAACCGTGCGAGTTTTAAAAAATGCCCAATTTTTACTCAAAAACAAGGTCGGGGCAAAAAATTAACCCAATTTCTAAAATCTTCGGATGGAATTACCTTAGGAAAATTTTTTGTTAGGTTATGGAACAACTTCAGACAAAAATTGACAGGGCGAACACTTGTAACGGCGTAAAATCCTTCAAAACTTAAAAATGCCCAAATTTTGCCCCAAATAAGGGTCGGAGGCAAAAATTAACTCAATTTTCAAAATCTCCGGATGGAATTACCCCAGGAAATTTTTTTGTTCGGTCATGGAACAACTTCAGACAAAAATTGAAAGGGCGAACACTTGTAACACCGTAAAATCCTTCAAAATTTAAAAAAATGCCCAAATTTTGCCCCAAATAAGGGTCGGGGCAAAAAATTAACCCAATTTTCAAAATCTCCGGATGAAATTACCCCAGGAACCATTTTTGTGCAACTGTGAAAGTATCGCAGGTAAAAATTGAAAGGGCGAACACATATGATTACACTACTGAAAAAAAAAATACAAAGAGAAATAAGTAACACTGTTTTCAGAATAGGTTTTTCGTGTCTACAGCGTATGAAAAGTTGTCCGATAAATTTTTTTTCGCGGCTCCAAGCACAACTTTGGGTGTTCGTTTCGTGTGCACAGAACCAAGTTTGTGGCTTATACTATGCTCGCTGGAGGAAGCGAGCAAATTTGAAAAACGCGCGCGAGGGGAAAACGGCTCATATTATGCGTGATGCGCTATCCGCTCGCTGGCGCTCGCTCGCGCATCCGCATGATTATGAATTTCTCGAATCTCGACACTGGTTTTCAGTTGTTCTCTGAATTCAATTTCAGTCGCTCAAAATTGCACAAGGGTTTGTGTGTTTATTGCATCAGCTTCAATGAGATGTTTTAGACATTTGTTTTGGTGCACCACCCGTGGACATTTATAAGTTGATTTCGGTACCTTCCTTTCAGTGTACATGTTTTTTGTCATTTTTCAATGCTCATGAGGTATCACAAAATGCGAGATTGGTGTGGTCAATCAAGGTGTGTTCTGAGCACACCAATTTTTTGCAACTTGTGCAGCTTGTTTTAAACAAGTTCAATCTTTTTGTACGTTATTCACTCGTCATTAATAGTACTATTTGAATAATGTGCCCATTACTTATTATTCAAAATAGTATTATTCAAATAATGACAAAAATCCCATTATTCGTTAGTTGACGAATGAATAATGAGCCAATAGTATACCATCTATAGCCATTGGTGGCTCACGGAACTCGTCACAGTGCACGTGCAAATCATTCTCGTTCTACTTTTGTACCGGCGTGCCGTACGGCTCGTCGAATGCCATCCGCTATGTGGTCTATTGTTCCGCTTACAACCTGTTGGATCAGTCCATTGCCAACCTGCCGATTTCGGCTTTAAGCGTGCAATCAACATTACTGCTTTTTGACAAACTGCTAGACTGCAGTTAAACATCAAAGACAAAATATAAGGAATGTGCAAGTATGCTTACAGTCTAACTCCATAACATATCCAACTAGCTAATTGTTTGGTGGTCGCCCGATGAATAGATTCTATGCAAACCAAACTCTGCCTTCCACAGCAATTCATGCACAGGAATGCATGCATCAACCAATCAGCCAGTTGGATATGTCATGGAGTTAGACTGTACGCACATTGTATGTGTAAATGAAATCTTATTCATTTATTCACGCTTGAAAATTGTTGAACAAATCGAACAAATCGAACAAATCATGTGTAAATGAAGTTCTCTTTTCTTTTGTTACAATGTACAGGGTGAGCCAAAAAAAGGTTCCAATTCTAAAATGCTCTCACTGGCTTGTGCTGAGGTGTTTCGAGCTGAAAATTGGAACACTATTTGAGGTTTTGGATGTTTTTCTAACCAAATTTTTGTCACGGTCTGTTGCCCCCGTCACTCACTACAGCAACATATCTGGAAAATATAGATACCGTATTACCCCCAATAAACCCCCATGGGGGATTAATACGTCAGCGACTTAGGGGTGGGGGTTTATTGGTGGGGGGGGGGGATTATTGGTGGGGGGGGGGTTTATTTACAAAAAATTCTAGGGGTGGGGGTTTGTTGAAAAATGGCAAAAATACAGTACCTTGCATGGCAGGCAAGAAAGTCGCAGAAACTTCTACTTTTCACAGAGATTTCCTTTTGTAACAGCCTTTTGTAATGAAATTACCATTAACTCATCCATTTGGGGCCTTTGGTAGCACAATTTCACCAATGTCACTGCATTCAGCCACTGAATTCGCTGGGTATGTGTTTCAAACAGGTTTCCAATTAGCCCCCATGGGGGATTATTTGTGGGGGGGGATTATTTGGAAACTGGTCGGGGGGGGTTATTGGTGGGGGGGGGGGTTAATGGTGGGGGAGGGGTTCGGGGGTAATACGGTATGAAAAATCGACAAATGTTGTAAAATGCAGTTTAGAGTTTAGAGCCTTTTTTGGCTCACCCTGTATTAGTTGTGGTGTGTACCTCAATGCGTTTGCAAACGTATAAAGGAAGTGGGTGATAGAAAAATGCTCTAATCTGCCGCATTTCAAGGACTCGGGTAACTTTGAATTTCCGCTTTCAACATGAAACTGATTTCTGTCGCGCATTGAGTCGCAAAACCAAAAGAACAGGCAGTAACAAAACAAGCAAGTCACGTCTGGTGTGTTCATTCATGTCTGTTGGTTCGATTGCGAATTTTTGTCAAACTCTGCTTAATTCGAGCAAAAACCACTTGAAAAGCATCGTTAAACGGATTGTTCAGTACAACTTGAGCGGCCAACGGCGAGTTTGACGGGAGGTCTTCGAGTTGCTCAGCTCGCATGTGATACAACCGCAGCACATTCGTATCGACCCACTGTTCGCGTAATGTGTCAGCTACAAACTCCTGCACCGAGTGCAAGCCGTGACGGTTCACCTTGTCACTTTTCGCGACCAACTTGCTGCGTCTGCGGTGCGGCAGTGGATGCGTGGTCGAGATGTTGCCACCCAGAGCGGCCGCGTAAAACTGCATCAGCGTCTGCGGTGCTACGTCGGCGATTCCGACTGGCTTGTCGCCTGAGGAAATTGCTATGGGGCGTTTGCTTTGTTGTTACTTCGATACACAAAAAATTGACAAAACGGGCAACGAAACAATCAACACGTTCTTGGTCAACACAACACTGTTCTTTAGCCTCTTTCGTAGACATTCTTTGGACATTCTTTAGTCAAAACTGGAGCAACAACTGTTAAAAATCATTGTGTGGAAGAAAAAACGTTTCATTTATGAATATTTCTTGTGGTTCCATTTGTTACCTGCTTTTGTGCTTACACTATGATAAGGCGCCACTGTAGTTGTTGAACGCTCAGCTTCTTTGCTGATGCAGCTACAACAATGATGCTACGCTATTCTTTCCTGATTTGTGGTTTACCGCATAAAAGCGCAGTGCTTGTGTTTTCAGTGTGACAGTTCAGTCCCGCGTTTCCTTGTCTGTCTTTCGTGTCTTTTAACAACAGCTAACTCAATAATAAAGTAAAAGTCGTGGAAAGTCGGTTTTCGTAATGAAAGTAAAGCAAACCGGTCTCGTCGAGCAACAGACATCACACCGCAACCGCTCTGATTGTTGTTCCTGCAAGTGCTCCATTCACACACGTTTGGGCACGAGACTTCCCTCACCTGTGAAGTTTGCCAACGGCGGCATATCCAGCGAGACGCTGTGTGCGAACAGCCACGCGCCAATCTCATCGTAATGATCGTTCGTAGTCAGCTGCTGCGTCAAGTAGTCCAACAGATAGTTGACTTTGTTGTTTCGCGACGGCTTGTTGTACATGATAAATTCGTCAAAATCGACAAACACCATCCACCGAGCCGCAAGCGCTGCCACGCGCAACGGGCATTCTTGCAGCTGAACGATCATTGACGCACGTTTAGTCGCCCACAGCTCACCGGACGCTCGGAGAATTGTGAAGAATCGAAAAGGCAAACAACATTGACGCATGTTTGCAAAATGTCTGACGACAAATGTCGCAAAATGACTCCAGTCTGTCTTTTGCAATGCCAAAACTTGTGATTTTGCCAGAGATTGCGATCATGATGCAGGTTTTCAAAAATAGACGGTACCTCTGTTTAACATAGTAATCGAACACCATATCGACATCTTTGCTGGCCGACTGTCTGTACACCCAGACGTGCGACGCACCCGCATGGCGCCACAGCTCGGCAAACAGTAACACCTGTTAGGACACTTTGTTAAACAATGACACAAGTGCATTGCGATTGAAATGGTCGTTTCACTTTGAAAGGCCTTCGATAAGCGCAATAACGGACTAAAAGTGAGTGAGGAATGAGTTTCACTGTCGCAGTGTACAATGTATGCCGTCAACAAAAAAGTCATCGTCCGTCAACCAAGAGTAAACTTTTGAATCTTCGAATTTAAAAGGTTTTATGAATTTATTAAAAACCGTGTCACAAACCAAAAAAACAGCGTGTACCTGCCACCACCTGTCGAAATTCGAGTGCACTGTTTTGACGCAAACGTGAAACGCGTTCATTCCATTCGTTTCGAGCGATTCAACTTTGACAACTGGCAATACGCAATTCTGCAAAGTCTGTCGACCGCTCATGAAGTTTTCAAAACCACAGCCTAAATTTTCAAAGAGGCAGCTTCAAAGTCAATCGAGCATGTTTTGCCCTACCCTAAAGGAAAGGAGTCAAAAAGTCCTGCTCTTTCAAAACCTTTTCAATCGCAAAGAACCAGAGTAGCCACCTCTGAGTTCAGTGGCGTGTCAGCTTCAGTCGTCACTGAGCGAATCTTGGTCGAATCCACCAAATCATGATCGTCAAACGCAATTCGTACTTTCAGAACACTCGAGCTCTCCACTTGCTCCGCTGGGCAGTACAAAAACTGCGGATAATATGGACTTGGGCCAGTGTTTTATGAACAAGCTGAGAACACAAGCACTGTATATTATTTGGTTTGGCGTTTGGTTATGCTTGAAACGCAGCGGTCACAAACTGAAAGCCTCCCGTTGCTTCTGCTACGCGGGAGTTGCCTCGGTTCGTCACTTATTTTGCATTGTGTAACTTCAAATGAACACTCACAAAAAATGGCGGACGCCTTTGCGTTGCCAGCGCCAGTTCAATTGTTTTAGGTTCAGCCAAACGCAAATCATGCGCACCAACAATTAGAATGTCAAAACCATCCAGATGAAATCGAAAAGTGTGGGCGTGTTCAAGTGCATAATGTACAAAACGTCGCGACAGCTTTTCTAAAACACCAGCCCCCCCCCCTGGTGGGATTGTCGCCGTTGCGTCGGAACACCCATGCCGTGCCATCACGGAGTTCGATCAGTTCCAGACTGGCGCGACGTTCACTCGTTAATACGCCACCACGCAACAATAATTGGCAGCTGACGGAGTAGGACGGACGTGCTGACGGCAGATTCGGTCCGTACAAAAGCACTTTTATCACTGGTGCATGATCAAGTTGCATAAAATTCAGTGGAATATGCATGCAGTCGGTCGGTTAGTCGCTCTGTTAATTGAAATCTGTCTGTCAGACACGGCACATCCACCCTATTGACCTGTTCAGACTGCAGCCAAAGAGTTAAAAAACCAACACCATTTTTATCGATGTCAAATCCAAAAACCATGACGCTTGTTGTTGATATTGCCGTAATGACCGAACTGCATGAGCGCATGAACGCAACGAACTTTTTGCAACTCCAACGTGCCTGGCGTGTTCAGTCGGGCGTCATAGTACGCCGGTCCGCCAGTGAGCGTAAATTGGTCGTAAAAAGCACATGTGCTATTGTCAAGTTCAAACGTCTGAATTGTGCTCAACGGAAGGAATTTGGCGCGCCAATGAATGCAGCCTACGGCCAGAAACAGCACTGCGGCATAACGTTTGGTGGTTCGCTTGCCCCAGCAGCCAAACATTCTGGGCTCCATCAGTCTGAAAAAAAACACTACAAAAACAACCGGTTCTGAAAAAAGGCATTTATTGTGTTTCGGTCTTAAACGCGAGCTTGCTTACTGCACAGTTGTTTCGAATGGTTTTCTTTACAATAATCTCCAACAAAGAAGTTCAGTGCGAGCGTATTGCAGCGTCCGATTGCACATGTCTTACAGTGTACAGTGCACTGCAGCAGAAGCATTTTTTTGCGTTCCTGACGTACAAATAGTATGTGGATACAATGTAAATGCATCTGATGAAAACATACCTCGTTCCGATCAACACTAAAAACGCGTTCAATTTGGTACAGCCGTTAAAATCGCACGATAAAAAAGCTACATGACCGCGCTGCATACATGTTGCACGTACATACATGGCACTGCAGACGGACAAATTTAGATGAGATATATTACAGACACAACAAACGTTCACCAAAACCATGCTCAAAAAACTTCTGCGTCCAAGAAAATTTTTGACTGCTGAAACTTGGAGTCTGTTACAAAATTTTGAATTGCAAAATTTACAGGTAAAAACATGTTGACTGAACATCGGGGACATGCCACTTTCAGAAAATTGTTAGATTTGAATTCTCCAATCTCCATCAATAAATTGTAGATGTTTTCTAATACCGGTATTTGTTTCGTGCTAAACTGGTTAATCACTAAAATGTTATCCACACACACCACGCTGAGACACAAAAAATCCATCTGTCACAATCTTCATTATACAGGGTGTTTCAGAAGTAGTGGGTAGGTGTTTGACGCGTTATTTCTCGAGCTGTTTGAACCATATACACCAATGAAGTTTTAGGCAGGTGTTCAGGAAAGTTCAACTCAGATTTGTGCAAAATTTCAGAGAAATTCATTTACCGGCACAGGAATGACAGAGCAAAACATAACAAAATCAAAAATTGACCAGAAAATACCAGATCACGCGATACCACCGGACAACAAAGGACAACACTCAATGCAAACATTCAAAAGAACACTATAAAATGTGTGTGGCGATAACAGCAAACATCAACAACAACGACAACATTCAACTCAATCAAATTTCTCAAAGTGTCCACCATGAGCCTCTATGCATCGCTTGCACTTATCCGTCACAGCCAAAACCGCCCCTGTCGAGCATAAAAAAGGTCTAGCACGTTCCAAAAACCGGTAAATGTAAAAAAAAACAAAAAAAAACAATCGGATTAAAAATCTTTTTGTTTTGATGCATGCAACGATTCGGCCGCATACAAGCTAATGTTTCACCCGGTGCCAAACAAGAACACCCAGTTTCGTGCTGAAATCAATGTTTTTGTGTGTTTTGCTCTGTCATTCGTGTGCAGGTGAATGAACTTTTCTGAAATTTTGCGCAAATTTAATTTGAACTTTCCTGAAAAACTGTCTAAAATTTCATTGAGTATGATGTGAATTTGTTTGAATCATCTAAAATAGGTTCCACGTTCAACACAACTTCATCGTCAAACACCTACCCACTACTTCTGAAACACCCTGTAGAGACGTCACTCTCGGTCAATTGATTGGTGAATGCTGCTTGTGTGTGTTTTTGATGGTGAGTTTTCAAACGTTACATCTTTCAGCATATTCAATTTTTTACAGCGCGTTTCTTTAAACCCCCTTACTTTTCGCAAAATACTGAGTCCGCGAAAATAGAACGAACACGGGGCCGGGGTGAAAATAGCGTAATTTCCCCACAAACGGGGATACTCACCTTTTAGAACCCATGTTCGTAATCTTTGTGGAGCTCTTATTTTGTTATGTTCAAAATGTCAGTTCGTTCTTTTTTCACTTATCCAGCTCTACGCACGCAATGGTGGTGTGTTGGTTTTGTTGTCGTGGCCGTTTGCCCGTCAATTACGTGTACCCAAACTCAGGAAAGTGTGCCCGAAAGTGTGTCAATTGAACCGTAACGCTGCTTGAGCGCGCGTCTAAAGCTGTCATCTCGTTTGTACGTGTGGACATGCGGGATCGCACAGAGTTCTTAGTTGCGCATGCATGGGTGAAAAGTTGAGCAAGATTGAAAAAAACGAAAGGAGCATGAACAAAGAAGTAAATTGAATTGGGGTTGAGAGAAAAAGGTCAGATGGATGCACCAGCGGATGTGGCACTCTTTTGGACCCATCTTTCGCAGACAAATTTGATTTTCACGCAACCCACAAACGCAATGGCACGGTTCGACGTAAACCAGTTATTTATTGCGTACACGTATTTGCGTGTACCGCTTCGCTATCATCATTTTCTGTTCAAAGTAAATTCACATAATAGCAACTTTTCTTTTCCACCAATAAACTGATCAAGAAACAGAATAGCCGCGTTGGCTGCACATTTTCAGTCTCTGGGAAAATAACTTTGTTATGAAATACACGGTTTTATGTTGTGTTGTTTTTATTGCGCTCACCAATAGAAACAGCAAATATGGCGAGCACATTTGCCTCTGACGCAATAGTGGTACACCACGCGCTGCCAACAACTGCAGTTCCACCGAATTTTGATCACAGCGAACAGTCTGAAAAGCAGACTGGCAGGTTTGTTTGTTTTTTTGGTTGGTTTTTGCGGTTCTTTTTAAGTTCACTGAAACACTGAAGCCGATACAGCCAATAAGAACTGTTGTGTTGTGATGACATGTTTTTCGGAATCTGCAGTTCAAGCACAATCGTTGACGTGGCGTCATGTGCCATATCGGGTTCCCCGCGTGCAACATCAATCTCTGATCACCAGCACCAATCAACATCTTCTCCGATCGCATCAATCTGCCGGCTGAGCAGTTTGTTCCATGAGTTGAACGAAATCACAGATTGCCATCCGGAGACACTGGTAAATCAACATGAAAAAACTTGCAAAAATTCAAAGTTTTAAAGTTGGAAAATGGGGAAGCGAACGACAACAAACTTGGGGCATTTAATTTCAGAGACTCTTCAATTCAAGACTGAACTGCTTCTTCGCCCTTCTTCAGAACCATAAAAGCGAAACGCAATCCGAGCAAGCAGCATTGGAGATGAGCAAGAATGCAACGCTCACTGATGACCTCCGTCTGCGCTTGGTCGACATTGAAGAGCTCACCAGTTGCACCGTGTTGCCAGGTATAAGCTACGTACAAACCACATGTGCCGCGCTCTCTCGAAAGCGCGTTTCTCTTCAAAATCATCTAGAAATAAAAAACCGTATGATTCGTGTAAACTTGATTTCAACAAAAAAAAGAAATAAACCTGAAAAGCCAAATCAAATCTCGCGTTTCGTTACTGTTATATTTCATAAATGGAATATTTGCTTGGTTTTTTGTTTTACTATTGATCGTCAATGACAGGCGATCTGTCGTATCGAGTCGTGAACGAAGCAAAAAAGCGAACCGGGACTACTGACAAACGGACTGAACGTCGGCACGCGTCGGTCAGCAATCTGGCGTATTGCAAGCCGGCCAACGCCAACAGCAGCACGCCACTTGTCAACGCACCGCCGCCAGCCCGCCCACTCGTCTATGCGCCCGTGAACACGAGCACGCCGCTTCGCAGAACGCAACCGGCGACACGCAAACCGAGTTACACACTCGCCATACGCAAACGCTTCTCACTGTTGAAGCGTGCTGTCGTCTGCAGTAACAGCAACGCAGCTGACTTGGTTGACAAGACGAGCGCTAGGCATTGTGAAAGCGTGACAGCGACGCGCCGCATCAGTCGAACACCAAATGCGGCACATGGTCAGCAACGACGCGCACTCCTGGGCGGCACCTGCAGCCCGCGTGCGTTTCTCATGCTGATTCTTGCTGAAACGTTGCTCCTGATGGCCGCTGGCACAGCGGCGTTCTTTTGGTTCTTGTTCAACGGCAATGACAGGTTGACAGGAGTGCTGCTGTTCTTTGCTTGTTGTGCTTTTTAGGTTTGTTTCTGTTGAAGGTTCTAAGTCGTGTTTTTTCACCCACATTGTAACTCAGAACCGTAATTTTTCCAGTTGCTCTGAATCGAATCCAATTTGCTGATGATATGTAATATCAAGTTCTGCGACTGAATGCGTGGAGCAGACGTAGAAAGAAAACTACATACCGTAGTTTCAATCTTTATGTGGCAATTCAAAGTCGCCTAAGTGACTTGGATCATCACTTTACCAATTTTGAATTCCCGCGTCATCCATGAAACTGTTTACCTATCTATGCGCGCATTGAGTTGCGGGACCAAAATAAAAGATCATACGCTGATGTTGATTTGACCAATGAATGAGTGCTAGCAATCCAAAAACAAACCTCCATCATTGTTGATACGAAGTGTGTTTGTGTTGCAGTTCATCGTTCAACATCAACGATCCACCATGTGCCACTCATCCCATTGATGCTTTCGACTACACAGCGCACTGGAACTTTTACAAGGTTACACTATATTATGCAAGTCTTTGGACAACCTTTTTGAGTGCTGACGTTAAAAAATCATGTTGTTCATAAAATATAACAGACACCAGATGCAACCATACCGGCTGACATGCTAAACGAGCGACGTAGCTTTGACCGCAAACACCCAAACTCGCGCATTGACAATTCAAGTTTGTGTGTTTTCTTCGATCGTCCAATTTGTGTTCGTTTTTTTTGCGTTTTTCATTTTCAGCACTGGACTTGCTTTCAGATTATCAATTGACCGCCTACAGTCGACAAACCGAAAGCGTACGAAATCTAACACGTCTTTTGCATGAGTATTTGCTGCAAAATAACCGTGTTTCGGAGAAACTGCTGTCAAAACGATACAAAAGGGTACCGATAACCCAGAAAAAATGCAGTGCAAATGTATTTGCAGACCCGTACAGAGAAATGGTTAGGAGGAAAAAATCGGTTCCATCAAAATAGTCAGTTCAGGCTGGCGATACCGACCATTTTTCTTTCGATCAGCATCTGCATGTGTTTCTGCTGAACGAGTTTCTGCAGCCACATGTCCATTTTTTCTGTGTGATTCTGATTTAATTAAACGTTAGCGTTGTTGGGTGTCACTGTTGCTGATGGAAAACGTGTTAAGCAGCTATAAATTCTTCACTGTCATCTAAGCGTCACTTTGAAAATACTCGAAATTTCCAGGTTTTATTACGATTTACGAATTTTTTTTTTAATTTAATTATTCGCACACGGGTTCCGGAAACCATAAGATACCAAACTCCGGCGGAAACGGGCACTACTGTCCCGAGCCGAATTTGCAAGTTTGCAAGAGCCCAACAGAGTTTGCAAGCATAAAAAGCGTTTTCAGCATTTCAGGTACTGAGCGCTTACGTGGACGCTGTCAACTCAGAAAACATGCTGATACTGACACTGGACTTGCAACTGGAGAACCTTTAGATCGGCGACACTCTTCGACCGACAGTAACAGGCAGACTGCTGGAACTGCTCGTTGAATGGCAACACTAATTGCGGTTATTGTTTTGAAGAAAAGCCGTTTGGGGATGTTTGTTGTGCATCATAATATATGTGTTTTTTTGCGACGAATAAAAAGCTTAAGATAGGCTTTTTGAGTCGACCGACCCGGCCTCCACACCTCTAGGCACAATCCTAAAAAAGTTTTCAAATTTTGACGAATTTAATATCAATCGAACCGCCTCGATGCGCTGAGTTTGAAAATCATATTTGTTTTTTAATCTGACCTTTTTTATGCTTTAAAATTAAGAAAAACCTGTTTTTTGACTCCCTTGTAGTAAAACAGTTCTAACTTGCTTCTGCTTAATGCATCAATAAAAATCAAAAACCAATCGATTCCTTTTGTTTTCGTGCACATTTTTTGTTATTATACTATAATCTGAAAATGCTTTTTTATGCTCTGTATTTTAAAAAAACTAAAAAGGTTGCGTTTTTCGGTACTTTATAAGCGAGTGTGAAGTATGGTTTCTAAGTAATTCTGAAAGACCAGCGAAAAATGTATAACCATGTAAAATTTCAGCTTCAGAAAGTGTTGCAGGGATTCATACGACACAAAAGAAAATGACATGTCGCATGCGCCGTTGGTCAATATGCCGCATGCATGCTGTATATACATGCGCGCACACACAGTCACAGTGCATGCAGTGCGTGCGCTGCTTGTTCAGAGTTATGCAACGCACCAAAGCATAGCGTTATGCAACGCACCACAAATTGTTGAGCACAGCAACAATACAGCAGCACAATTTTTGTCGTTCGTAAGTCTGGTTTGCTGTGAACGCAAGCGCAAGTTTGGCGGCACGTGACGTCATTTCAGTAGGACAGGTTTAAAAAAATAGGCCATATCAAGATGCGTGATTCAATTTTGAAACTGTTGCGAAGTGACAAATGGGTCTTTTTGGATACCCGGGGTATTTATAGTTCAAATCATGCGCTCAGAGTGGAAAGGTCTCACACTTGAATTGCATTTGAGCAGCTCGAGCGAAATTCTGATGTTTCACAGCGGACTTGACTCAGCAGCCATGCGACTGCGACAGAAAGAATTATTCAGTTGCCTTTTTGTTTTGTGTGTTGCTCTGTTTGTTAATTTGTTTCTTTTGAAAAGATTTTCTGCGGTTTGAATAAAAACAGTGTTTCAGTTTCAGTTTTCTGAAGTTTCGTCATGGTTAAGTGGACGAACAACGGGTCTGGTGTGCTATTTGGTGGGAGCAATCTGAAAGTTTTTCAGCAGTGACTCGCCAGTTTCACGTGAAATTCAATCCATCCGCTGCCGGACGAGAACCTTAATGATGATTTGGATGTCTATGAGCAATGATTCGTTGTGAAATTCTTGGTTAAAAGTCCGTTTTTTTTGAAAATTTGGGATTGTGCTGTAACACTAAATCTACTGGACCAAACTGGATAAAAATTTTGTCAGAAAAATGGCATCTCATGTTTTATCAATGCTGAAAATTTCAGCTCATAAAATTGAAACACCAGCCAGTGACAGCAGTTTGAACATTAAACCTTTTTTGGCCCACCCTGTATATTTTTTACTACCGTAACCCGTAGAGCACGATTTTTACCATTTTTGACCATATTTAGGCGTAAAATTGGCATTTTTGATTCCTGTATTGTTCTAGTTGTTCAAATTAAATCAAATTTAGTATCAATCAATTACTCTTGGTCAATCCAACATTTTCGTTGAAATACCGTCATTATATCTTTACTACCGTAACCCGTACACCACGAATTTTTACCATTTTTAACTATTTTTAGGCCTGAAAGTGGCATCTTCGATTGCTGTAGTGTTCTAGTTGTTCGAATTGGATCAAATTCGGTATCAATCAATTTCTCTTTAACAATCGAACAACTTTAACTTAGGTACAGTAACCATAGCCTGTCTACCGTACCCTTTAAACACGGTATGTTTACCAATTTTTCACCACTTTCAGGCCTGAAATTGGTTTTTTGGTCCAGGCAGTGTTATTCTTGAACGAGTCTAGTCAAATTTGCTACCAATACCCTTGATTAGGCGAACAACTTTCATTCAGATACCGTAATCATTGCTTGACTACCGTAACCAGGGTGTTTCCTCCCATGCCCAATTATTTAGGGGCCAACTCAGCGTACCCGAAAGTTCCCTTTCGTTGCGGTTTCAGCACCTGGAATCTTATGGATGCTCAATTTGATTGGTAGATTGATGTTAAATTTGACTAGACTCGCTCAAGTATTGCACTGCACGGACCAAAAAACCAATTTCAGGCCTGAAAATGGTGAAAAATTGGTAAATATACCGTGCTTCAATGGGTACGGTAGACAAGCTATAGTTACGGTATCCAAATGAAAGTTGTTCGATTGACCAAGACTAATTGATTGATACCGAATTTGATTCAATTCGAACAACTAGAACACTACAGGAATCGAAAATGCCACTTTCAGGTTAAAAATGGTAAAAACTCGTGCTGCACGGGCAACGGTGGTGAAAATATAATTACGGTATTTGAACGAAAGTTGTTCGATTGACCAAGAGTAAATTGATTTATACTAAATTTGATTTAATTCGAACAACTAGAACAATACAGGGATCAAAAATGCCACTTTCACGCCTAAAAATTGTCAAAAATGGTGAAAATCGTGCTCTACGGGTTACGGTATATAAACGAAAGTTGTTCGCCTAATCAAGAGTCGATTGATATTAAATTTGACTAGATTTGTTTAAGTATGACACCACACGGACCAGAAACAATCCAAAAACAGGGCCAAAAAACTAAAATCGTGAATTTTGGATTACTGTAGCATCATTACGCAACGGTACTTACTTTTTTCGCAATTAGCGCAAAAAGTTACCCTAGAACCGACTTTTCGATTATTGTCACCGTTGTTCCGCAATTTGTCGCCATACCAGGATAAACCCTGCTGGCAAGCACATGGAAATTACGAACGACAAAAATTGTGCTGCTGTATTGTTGCTGTGCTCAACAATTTGTGGTGCGTTGCATAACGCTATGCTTTGGTGCGTTGCATAACTCTGAACAAGCAGCGCACGCACTGCATGCACTGTGACTGTGTGTGCGCGCATGTATATACAGCATGTGTAGCTCCCTCCGGCGTGCCTTTTACCGGGTTGGCTACTGCACCCTCAACCTTTCGGTCTTGGGCACGTTGGGTGCCGGGTGTCCTTTGAGACGTGCTCATTTGTGTCGGACAGGGCAGAGTTGAATGATCGAGAGTAGGCACTGTCTCTCGCGATACGTCCAAAGTTAGTTGGCACTAATTGATCTCAGCCTGCACAAGCCGGTTAGGCGAGTCCCAGCTTCGTTCAATTAACGACAACTCCGTTTGGACATGTTACAAAGTGATTTTCGTTATCGTCGAATTACAAAGTCCAGCGAAGACGAAGATCGGAGCACACAAATATTATTATTATTATTATTATTGCCTCATATTGCCTCATAAAATACACAGAAACACACAAAAATACAAGGCAAGGACACGATATATATTGGGTTCACATTTTGAAATGACAGTATAATATTGACTGTATCAAAGAGCAGAGTTTTGGGTAGAGAGCTGATCTCGGCCACCAACTCTCGCCTTTATATAGGTTTTGGAACCCAGATAATGGAGGGAGTGAGTGGCAGGGAGCAGTTGTGAAAAGAGTGTAGAAAGTATAGAGATTAGTTAGAACCATTACAAAAGAGTGGCAGATACGATAGAGAACAAGGAATCACAATTGCAGTTATAGCGTTATGAGTATAAGAAATCATTAGAGTCAGTTTCACCATTGCGTTCATCCAGCGTGCACACGCGTTACGTCCAAATCACAGCTGGCGTCCAACGTTAAACGGTCAGCCTCCGTGCTTGCCCGTGTTCTGTGGTCAACCAATGATCAGGCCGGAGCGCGGCGCGTGGACAGCACGTGCGTTCGACGCCGGTTTCTCAGTTTTTGAGTTTTTGCCTGCGAGTGTCTTTTGTTTCTCGGGGCAAGTTGCCGGTTTGTCGGTCGGACGGTTTGCTGATTTGTCACTGGCAGCGAGAGTTTTCTCGTGGCCGGACATGAGCTCAGACTTTTTCTTCGACGCTTTGTCGCTATCAGCGAGAGTTTTCTCGGTGACGGACGCAGGATCGGTTTTCGTCTTGGATGATTTGTCGACTTCAACGAGAGTTTCCTCGGAGAGGGACGCAGCATCGGTGTTCTCCTTTGATGGTTTGTCAACTCCAACGAGAGTTTTCTCGGAGAAGGACGCAGCATCGTCGGTCTTCTTCGATGTTTCGTCAACTCCAACGAGAGTTTTCTCGGAGAAGGACGCAGCATCGTCGGTTTCCTTCGATGGTTTGTCGACTCCAGCGAGGGTTTTCTCGGAGGATGACGCGGCATCGTTGTTCTTCTTTGATGATTTGTCAACTCCAACGAGATTTTCTTCGAAGGAGGACGCGGCATCATTTTTGGTTTTCGGCGAATTGTCAACTCCAACGAGATTTTCTTCGAAGGAGGACTCAGCATCAGTTTTGTTCGTCGAGCGGCAACGTTGGCGTGGGTCAGTCCCAACCCCGTTCTTGCTCGAGGCGGGACCTCCAGATGTAGCTCCCTCCGGCGTGCCTTTTACCGGGTTGGCTACTGCACCCTCAACCTTTCGGTCTTGGGCACGTTGGGTGCCGGGTGTCCTTTGAGACGTGCTCATTTGTGTCGGACAGGGCAGAGTTGAATGATCGAGAGTAGGCACTGTCTCTCGCGATACGTCCAAAGTTAGTTGGCACTAATTGATCTCAGCCTGCACAAGCCGGTTAGGCGAGTCCCAGCTTCGTTCAATTAACGACAACTCCGTTTGGACGTGTTACAAAGTGATTTTCGTTATCGTCGAATTACAAAGTCCAGCGAAGACGAAGATCGGAGCACACAAATATTATTATTATTATTATTATTGCCTCGTATTGCCTCATGAAATACACAGAGACACACACAAAATACAAGGCAAGGACACGATATAAGATTCACATTTTGAAATGACAGTATAATATTGGACTGTATCAAAGAGCAGAGTTTTGGGTAGAGAGCTGATCTCGGCCACCAACTCTCGCCTTTATATAGGTTTTGGAACCTAGATAATGGAGGGAGTGAGTGGCAGGGAGCAGTTGTGAAAAGAGTGTAGAAAGTATAGAGATTAGTTAGAACCATTACAAAAGAGTGGCAGATACGATAGAGAACAAGGAATCACAATTGCAGTTATAGCGTTATGAGTATAAGAAATCATTAGAGTCAGTTTCACCATTGCGTTCATCCAGCGTGCACACGCGTTACGTCCAAATCACAGCTGGCGTCCAACGTTAAACGGTCAGCCTCCGTGCTTGCCCGTGTTCTGTGGTCAACTAATGATCAGGCCGGAGCGCGGCGCGTGGACAGCACGTGCGTTCGACGCCGGTTTCTCAGTTTTTGAGTTTTTGCCTGCGAGTGTCTTTTGTTTCTCGGGGCAAGTTGCCGGTTTGTCGGTCGGACGGTTTGCTGATTTGTCACTGGCAGCGAGAGTTTTCTCGTGGCCGGACATGAGCTCAGACTTTTTCTTCGACGCTTTGTCGCTATCAGCGAGAGTTTTCTCGGTGACGGACGCAGGATCGGTTTTCGTCTTGGATGATTTGTCGACTTCAACGAGAGTTTCCTCGGAGAGGGACGCAGCATCGGTGTTCTCCTTTGATGGCTTGTCAACTCCAACGAGAGTTTTCTCGGAGAAGGACGCAGCATCGTCGGTCTTCTTCGATGTTTCGTCAACTCCAACGAGAGTTTTCTCGGAGAAGGACGCAGCATCGTCGGTTTCCTTCGATGGTTTGTCAACTCCAGCGAGGGTTTTCTCGGAGGATGACGCGGCATCGTTGTTCTTCTTTGATGATTTGTCAACTCCAGCGAGAGTTTTCTCGGAGGAGGACTCGGCATCATTTTTGGTTTTCGGCGAATTGTCAACTCCAACGAGATTTTCTTCGAAGGAGGACTCAGCATCAGTTTTGTTCGTCGAGCGGCAACGTTGGCGTGGGTCAGTCCCAACCCCGTTCTTGCTCGAGGCGGGACCTCCAGATGTAGTTACTTCCGGCGTGCCTTTTACCGGTTTGGCTACTGCACCCTCAACCTTTCGGTCTTGGGCACGTTGGGTGCCGGGTGTCCTTTGAGACGTGCTCATTTGTGTCGGACAGGGCAGAGTTGAATGATCGAGAGTAGGCACTGTCTCTCGCGATACGTCCAAAGTTAGTTGGCACTAATTGATCTCAGCCTGTACAAGCCGGTTAGGCGAGTCCCAGCTTCGCTCAATTAACGACAACTCCGTTTGGACGTGTTACAAAGTGATTTTCGTTATCGTCGAATTACAAATTCCAGCGAAGACGAAGATCGGAGCACACACAATTTATTATTATTATTATTATTATTATTGCCTCGTATTGCCTCATAAAATACACAGAGACACACACAAATACAAGGCAAGGACACGATATAAGATTCACATTTTGAAATGACAGTATAATATTGGACTGTATCAAAGAGCAGAGTTTTGGGTATAGAGCTGATCTCGGCCACCAACTCTCGCCTTTATATAGGTTTTGGAACCTAGATAATGGAGGGAGTGAGTGGCAGGGAGCAGTTGTGAAAAGAGTGTAGAAAGTATAGAGATTAGTTAGAACCATTACAAAAGAGTGGCAGATACGATAGAGAACAAGGAATCACAATTGCAGTTATAGCGTTATGAGTATAAGAAATCATTAGAGTCAGTTTCACCATTGCGTTCATCCAACGTGCACACGCGTTACGTCCAAATCACAGCTGGCGTCCAACGTTAAACGGTCAGCCTCCGTGCTTGCCCGTGTTCTGTGGTCAACTAATGATCAGGCCGGAGCGCGGCGCGTGGACAGCACGTGCACAGTGAAGGTCTGATCCATCCGCTAGGGTATTGTGCAACAATGCACATTACACATGCACATATTCCCCCCGCACCCATTCTTTTCTTTTTTTCTTAAACCCCCCCACCCTTCCCAACCAAATTTTCCTGTTACATTTTTCGCTGGTCTTTCAGAATTACTTAGAAACCATACTTCACACTCGCTTATAAAGTACCGAAAAACGCAACCTTTTTAGTTTTTTTAAAATACAAAACATAAAAAAGCATTTTCAGATTATAGTATAATAGCGAAAAATGTGCGCAAAAACAAGAGGAATCGATTGGTTTTTGATTTTTATCGATAGCTTTAAGCAGAAGCAAATTGGAATTGTTTTACTACAAGGGGGTCAAAAAACAGGTTTTTCTTAATTTTAAAACATAAAGAAATGTCAAATTAAAAAACAAATATGATTTTCGAACTCAGCGCATCGAGGCGGTTCGATTGGTACTAAATTCGTCAAAATTTGAAAACTTTTTCAGGATTGTGCCTAAGGGGGGTCGGTATTCCGAAAAAGCCTATCTTAAAAGATGCAGTGTGGTTACATGTGATAAATGTTTGCTTTTGTTTTTGTTTTGGTTTTTTAAGTTTTTAATCCAAGAGTTACTGTAGCCCGACACACGCAATTCCGAAAAGACATTATCTTACAGACGTTTACGCAAAACAATTTCAGCGGCTGAGAAAATGCAAGTAAATAACACATCGAAATGCATTTTATTTGTAGTTGCTACAGCATGTACGTTCATGAGCGTGTTGCTGAGTCAGACTGAATCAGTCGCAGCATCAGCTGCTGATAATCGCCGTGGCAAAGACCTAACGATCAGGGTCTGTGTTTTTGTTTTTGTTTTTGTTTTTATTTTTATACTTTCATGGCTTTTCGAAAGTTGAGTATGATTTGATCACGCGCATAATCAGATTCTACGGTCTGAGTGTGCTTTCAGACGCTGCAGAAACGCCAATATGCCAATCGGCAGAAAGTGTACGGCTTCAGTTACGGTCGCCACTACGGTGGTAAACCGGTGCAGTCAAGTGGCAAAAGCACGCTCTGGTTCAATGGTGCCCGGTTCTCGAAACTGTTACGGGGATGAAACAACACTAGGATTAAAAGTTGTTCCTGGATGGCGTTCTTGAGACAAAAATTGGTATTTTTATTACTGGAATATTTTTTAAATAAACCTATTTCAAACTTTTAAAATATTTTTAAACTGTTCACATTTACAAACAAAATATTCGAGTGTTACAGAACCGTAAAAAATAAAACTGATTGCAAAAATTATCAAAAAAATAGAACTTTTGCAATTAATTTGCCTTGCTAATATGTAGGTTATAATAATTCAGAATACGGAAAACAATAAAATTAAAAACCATATTACATTGACAATAGTGTACAGTTCTGCTAAATTTTTTAACATTTTTGTCATAAAAAACCGTTTGACTAGCCTACAATAGCCAATACAAACTAAAACAATCTTTCAGTGAACGTGGCACATGTGTACAGTACAGTCAGTCAACTCATATCAACGAATATTGTCCCGGGCTTTGTCCGTAGCTTTGTACGCAAGACTTTACCGCACATCAAAGCAAAATAAAAGTTTATAGTTTTTTTGCACTGTCATACAAGATTACACGAGATTACAATCCAGTTAGCTCTCCACAATTTTTGACAAGAAAAGAAAATTCATTCAAGATTTGAAACATGCTAAAAAATATGAGTGAACGAAAGTCAAGCAGCAATGAAGTTTTTTATGGTCTGAGAAGACACAGAAAATCCTCCAACTGCTCATTGACATGCAACTCACAAAAGCTGGTGAGTAAAAAATTAAATACACAGCCACATACACGCTAAAAAGGTGTTTGAACAAGTGCCTGGTGTCCATTCCGCTTGAGTGTCCTACCCGCCTGGGTGTCCCGCCGCGTAGAGTTCTGTCCTGCGTGGTGTTCTGTAAATAAATAAACACCACACTGGGCGTTGTCGGATGCTTTTATTTCCGAGGCACGGACACCGCGTGGGACACCCAGAACCGAAGCGAACCGGTAACCTGGTCAGACACCTTTTTGGCGTGTCACGTAAACTATGCACGTTCAACAACGCCACATCACATCTGTACAAGTGCCTGAACATACATGAACAGTAGCCACAAGTCAAAGCCACCCAATTTGAAACATACCACAACAACTAAGCAGCTGTGTGCTGTGCTTGTTGTTGACCGACTGAATCACAATGACCACGGTGCAGGCTGTCTTGCTCTTCGTTCGTTCCATGTCCGTTCTCCATCGACTCTGCTCGTTCAGTGTGTTTCTCGCCCTGTAGATCGCCACTCTCATTGGCAGTCACATCGCCAAATGCTATCAGTTTGTTGTGTTCGTGTTCCAGCACCAACTGTGGCGCCACTTTCTCGCGGATTGTCGCCTTTCGCAGTTGCAATGCGTGCGTGTGCTCAGTGAGCACGTGCTCCGCCATCACCAGAGCATTGGCGTTTTCATCTGTGACGTTGTTCGTTTCCGTTTCCACTGCAGTTTCACCGCATACACTGGTGTTTGTTGAGATAGCCATGTTGACTGTGGTGTCATTGCCACTGCGGTTGTGTTCCATGCTTTTCGCGGGTTCGTTCAAGTCTTCCTCTTCATTCTCTTCAGCGATCGTGCCGTTCACGCTGATTCCAATCGGACGCACTATCTCGTCTGCAATTTTGAAATCAAAACTGTTTTTTCACCGTCTGTTGTGGTAAACGCATAAAAAGCAAACTGAAATAGACATTCGACAATCCATGCGCCTGGCCAAGGATGGCGTACCATGAAACGAATTTGAATAAGGGCTATTTATTTGTATATTTTTAAGCTTATGATACAAAAATTCACATGCGCACATACCAGTTTCAAAATGTCGCACAATGTCGTCTGATGTGATCGACAACTCCGGAGTGGTTTGATTCGACGCCGCAGTTGGATTATTATTTGAGACGAGTTGATAAAGCGCTTCGTCATGCGAAATGCTTTCCTTGACGATCACGATTTCATCATCCGACACCGTGATCTCGGTTCGAACTTCTTCGTGAATTGTGTTCAACGGCTGGTTAAGCTCATCAGGTACCTCGCTTGCTACGAGGGCTTTGTGATAGCTCGAATTTAAAGCCGCCACGAGCACACCTGAAATGGTTTTAAGCAAACAAGCTGAGCACTCACTTTTGTTGACAGCCGAATAACCGCAACTATTATATCAATTTTTTAGGTTCTGCAACTTAATGGGTTTTGCAGACTTAAAAGGTGACTACAGAGTTGTCCCAAAGTAGTGTACAACTTTAAATTGGTCTAACTCGACAACGGTTAGACCGTTTGAGCTGAAATTTTAGTCGCTTACTTAAGAAGCACAAATTAATCATCCACCAATTTTTAGCCCAAACGAGAAAATTTTGCCCCTGTGGGGAAGCAAGGTTTGAAAAAAAAACAAATTTTTGCATGAAAAACAGCATTTTTTGTCTCACAAACTTATTATTCATCGATAACGTCACAAACTGAGCAAAAAAAACTGTCAAAAATCAAAGCTAATCCTTCTAGAAATGTGAGCCGCAAGCTTCAATGCACAATCTTGCCCTATGTCCACTGACAAGATTACCGTACCTTCAGGCACAATTCAGTGTCCACGTGCTAAAACGCGTTCACGATCCTTTCCTTCAACGAGTCCACGGTTTTCGGCTTTTGAGGGCAAATGAGGAGTGAGAATAAAAATCTTCGCGATTGTGTGAACGGGGAATTGAAACCAGAAATAGTTGAATTGCCTTTTTTGACGTTATCGATGAATAAATCCGATGTGAGTCAAAAAAAATGCTGTTTTTCATGCAAAAATTCGTTTTTTTTTTTCGAACTTTGCTTCCGCCCAGAGGCAATGTTTTTCGTTTGGGCTAAAAATTGGTGGAGGTCTAAGTTTTATATGAAAGATCATACTTATGCATAATACATGTATATCATGAGAACTAACCATGTTCAGGTTTTACAGCATGGTCATTATGTTGCGTGGCGTTGTCCGTGGTATCACTCCGTTCGGCGTTTTCGGCATCACTGCTTTTCAGGTGTTCACTGTTGTTGTCGACGTATTTTGCGGTACATTTGTGACCACCGGTCGAGTTCAGGCTGTTTCTGCAGTTGTAAACATTCGTGTTTGCACCAGCGGATTCAACAGCCGAAATTATCAGTCGTGCCAATTGCGAGCGATTCGCACGAATCAGTGCATCGATCAAGGGAGCCCACCAATAACGCTTCGTGCAAACGATCGCGATCAACTTCTGCACTCGCTGATGCCGGCTAGGCTGCAAACAAACACAGAAATGACGTGACGTGACGTGACGTGATGTGACGTGATGTAACGTGATGTAACGTGATGTAACGAGATGTAACGAGATGTAACGTGATGTAACGTGATGTAACGTGATGTACATAACGTGATGTAACGTGATGTGAGGTGACGTGACGTGACGTGACGTGACGTGACGTGACGTGACGTGACGTGACGTGACGTGACGTGACGTGACGTGACGTGACGTGACGTGACGTGACGTGACGTGACGTGACGTGACGTGACAATTGCCAACTGTCAGTCAGCCGACATTGTAAATACCTGTGAGTTTACGGCGACCATCTGTGTGTAATTGAGGTAGTTTCTTGCTTTCAAGGACCAAAGTATTTCGCGTGGCTCCAAGGATTTCATTAATTTTGGAAATATTAACTCCAATTCAAACAGCAAACGATCGTGGAGTCGTTTCTCGCTGTTTGGGCTCAACGGTTTTGGTGATGACATGATCACGGATGTTATTGTCCGGTTTTTTATTCACGCATCTGATCTGACGAATCTGAAAAATTTGAAAACGGAATATTGTGGATTTATTCAAACGCGTCCGGACTAAAATGACGTCATTTGCTTTAAAAACGCCCGTTTGTCAATGTACTGGCTATAAAATGTCAGTTTCGTGTGACTGATTCGACATTCACCATTTATTTACGGGAAGAAATCGGCTAAACGGAAAGTCTGGTGTGCTATGAACGGCAAGCGCATGTTTGGCGGCACATAACGTCATTTCAGTGGGACACGTTTAAAAAAATAGGTCATAGCTACATTTGTGAGGTAATAACATTATAAACGTTGGACAGTTTTGAGGATGAAACAGCTACTTGGTCAACTTTGCCACTGGAAAGGGGCTCCTACGTGCTTCTACAATGTACAAACAATGTTCAGTTAGAAATGTATGTTCGTGAAGCTAAATAGAAAGCTAACAGGAAGCTAAAAACTGAACAGAAAAGCAAACTGTGAACCAAAATAAAAACAGAAAAAGTCTTGAACTAGTGAATCGAGCACACTGAAAATTGCCGTCTTGCAAAAGCAAAAGCAGACGGGAAACAAAGAAAATTGAGACGGATTTAACTGGCACAGTAGTCAAACCCTGGTTCAGTTAACTAACGCTTATGCAATAGTTGTACATGTGTTTTTTTGTGGATTTCTTGGTTTGCAGGCGCATGGAGCTTATTGAAATAACGCAAGTGTTTTTCATGAAGTTTTTGCGTCCCATATATTGTTTAACTGAAATAGTACAAGAACTCATGTAAAGCAAGTAGTACGTATAGGGCTGGAATAAATAACACTTATAGTAT
This sequence comes from Theristus sp. LFF4_11, assembly GCA_030248135.1. Classification (NCBI taxonomy): domain Eukaryota; kingdom Metazoa; phylum Nematoda; class Chromadorea; order Monhysterida; family Xyalidae; genus Theristus; species Theristus sp. LFF4_11. The sequence continues at coordinate 29,572 of JASANC010003391.1, read as the reverse complement.
GCGATAAGATCGAAGAAAACACATCAACAGTTATAAAGATTGTCTGATTTATATCCTTTGCATGTCGGCGGCATAGCTTTCAGAAGATTACAGTTATGTTTGGTACTATCAGTTGCTGTTTCAAGGTCAGAGGGAAATCATGCAAAACTCACCCCTAAACGTACAAGTAGAAAACTGAAGAACACGATCTTCGCTGCAAAACAGCAACCAAAGATACGTTTTTCAGTTTCTGAAAATTTTTCCGCACCCAAACCGTGCATTTTTCCGTTTTCTGAAAATTTTAACACCTCGTAAAAAATAGAAAAGATAAAACAACACGAACATTAACGAGTTTCACAGTATAATAAAACTGGAAATAAAATTATTCGTAAAACCAAAGCTCCATAAAACCTTGGTTTGAAAAAGTTCAAACGGGCATTGCATGTCCGCTTTTCGGATTCGTTGCTGAGCAGAAAGGACAAGAAATATAATCATTTTGATAAATAGACGTTCTCAGAAATTTTAGCCACAAACTAAAAACAAAAATGCTGAAAAAAAAACAGAAATGTGTCAAAGAAACTGAAGATGAACAAAACTAAATATCGTTCACGTCGCACAGAAATACCTAATCTTCTGTTGCACAAGTGCCAAAATATGGCACCCCATTTTTTCGCAGCTTTTAGTTACCGTCAGTTTACCGCAGCTTCGATTGTCGTTGCTGAATATGGTAAACAATTTCAACAAAAAAACAGTGTAACTTTTATCTGAGTTACATTTATGAGATCTCTGATGCATAATTTTTTTTGCTTGAGAATGAATTCCTAAAACCAAAAGATTTATTTTTCTTACACAAAGGATTGATACCACTATTCAAAATAAAGTTTTTGAATTATTTATGAACAACTGTCAGTCAGCTCTCTGAACATGCCACTGACAAGCAAAAGTGTACAAGTGCAAAAGCAACTGAAATGTATACAACGAAAGTAGTAGGAAAATAGTTGTGTACCATATGAGTATTGGAGTAAAATATTATAATCGCTGTAGGACACGAGAAAAGTGGCACGCAGAATAAGACGGATACGATACGACAAAAACAGTGCAGCGCAACGGGCTCAGATAAAACGTTGCCTGCCGAAAATCTCAATTCTTGCCCGTTGTTGTACAGCATAATACATGTACATCGTGTTTTTGGTCAAGGGTTGAAGGCTTAGGGTCGCTTGTAGGGGCTGGTCATGATTGGCGTGTTTTCGATGTATGTGGTAAAGTGCTATGTCCCTCCCGAAACAGTCTAACAGTTTTGACAACTGGAAGACATCAGTTGCTGTGCAAGAGAAGTTCTGTATTTTTATACAAAATATAAAAGGACAAGATAAAGCTGGGTCCGATTAAAAATGTGTACTAGTTTGTCGCAGAGTGGAAAGCGCGCGAAAATTTTAGTGACAGAAGAAAGGAACGGAATTGGCGGTTTGAATTGTCTGCATATAGCCATTTGTAGATGGTCCTTATCATCCTCCCAACTCGATCCCGTTTTTCATTCAAATTTCGTTACTCTGCCAAAGACAGGTTTAAACAAACATGCTCCAGCAATTAAGCAACACACCTGAAAATAGGCAAAAAACGCATGATTTTTATCTGGAGGACATGCAACTTTGTGTCACGAATCAAACAGCGCAACGTGAAAACACAAGCGACGTCCCATTGGATATGTGAACAGAGGGCAAAAAGAGACGGAGAGACGAAAATCATGATTGAACTAAACAACATGCAATTGTATACCGGGCGTGCGATGATTTTGTGAGTTGTTTTGTTATTCTTTGGCACTGAGAGAGCGGAGCGACCGCAAGCCATATGGTATAATCGAAAGGAACAGGAACGATTGGCAGTCACTCGCTGCGCTGGGTTTGTCAACATACAATTGCAATCACGTGATCCGGGTGGGGTGCGATGCGGTGGGGGTACCCACTCAACCCTGTGTGATTTACATTCCTTTTTATCGCCAAAAACGGAACCCAAGAGACACAAACAATCACTAAAGAAAAAATAGATAGCGAAGGCTTTCCAGACCAGGACAAGTGAAGGGCAAAAACTAGAATGTCACATGTAATTAATTGAAACCGCAAAAACTTCCTCATCTGTTGGTATAAGAAAGCGGACTTGAGCGTCAGAGAGTTAATAAAACCACCACTCAAATTTAACTTTTGAAATTTTAGGAGACAAAGATACTGACAGGTATAATTTTATCCTGTTTAAGTTTTTGTTTAGGGTGCGCAGTGTTTTCCAGTCCGCATTTCGCTTGTAAAACGGCAGAATGTTGGAATCCGCATAAAGTTCCATTTGGCTGCACTATGATGATTAGCATAAATTCAGTCATCTACATGTTCCAGAAAGCAGTTCCAGTTTTTGCCGATTATTGATTATACCCAAGGGATTTTTATTTTTATGCGACCACTGTAAGTACCTTTTTGGAAGCTGATTTTGTGGCGAGACAACGTTTTTTAGCTTTTATATGCGCAGAATCAAGGAAATATGATCATAAAACAATATTGATGTGTGGGTTTGGTGTTTGCACGTTTTAACGCGGTACACGAAATACGATATCAATCAAGTCAGTGGACTCATATGCGAACAACACAGCTATGATAGATGTTATTTTTCGAAATTTCATTTTTCTATCTCTTTTTTCAAATTTAACACATGCTCACCTGAAATATGATCGATGACACAGTCTTTGATGCACGGGTGAAGCTAGTTTTAATTTCAATGGTTTTTCGAAAGTACAATTTTCTCGATTTACCATGTTCTATTTGTTTTTATTGAACAATTTTTGGCACGCTGGTTTTTAGGACACGATTGGAGTGTTTTCCACAGTGTTTCTTCCATTATTGTCTTTTCTCGCCCGCGGCCCACTTTGTGGGCCTCCTTGTTTAGAAATGCGTGCTGACAAAATTATTTTTAGAAAACTCTTCACGATCGAATTTAACGGTGGTTTTTAATAATTTTTTCGTGGCCTGGTTAAGGCGCGTTTAGCAATTAGTTTTTTGTGCGTACGCACGGACACGACACGTAAAAAATGGCCACGCGATTTAGAAATCGTGTCGTGTGTGCTATCTTAATGCATTACGGACACGATTCGTTTGCGCACGGGATTTAGAACGACGTTTGTGCGTACGGACGAAAAACTAAATGGTGTTTCCGCCTTTAGGCGAACAGACAAAAAAAACGATTTACATGATCAGTACTGGTGGTGGATGCACGAACACGTGCACAGTCGGACACAATAATGCTTCTAGCGGAAAAATGAACAGATTAAATAAAGTCTTTTTTCTTTTCTGCCAGCGTCTTGTGTTATACTCGTCTTTTCAATGAAGCTACATTCGAATGGAAACAGACGCTTTGATTATCGCACTAACAAAGTACATGGCTCTTTTCTACTGAATGGTATATAATTGCCAAATGCATGCTAATTTAAAAAGTTTACGAAAAGCTCAGTTTGAAATTCGCCACAACACTGCGCCGAGCAAAAATGGATGCAGGGAAAATGGGATCGCAAATAATCTAACTGTTTTCTTGGTGATTTCTATAAGTATGACGCCAAAAAGTTTGGTTCCCAAGTACAGCTTTTCATTGTTTGCGTGCAGAGAAAAAAGACAAACGTGACTGTTTGAATTTTAGTGTTTTTTTCACTTTCTGGGCGGTCCATGCATAACCAAATGCTGTAAATCTTGTTTCGGGAGCTTTCATCGGGGAAATTCGATGGTTATAAATGGCTTTTACGATTATTGCGTGTTTGCATTTTTTGGTTGGCTAAAGGTTGTGGTGGTCCCGTTTTATTATGCGGTCATTTTTGCAAAAAAAACGTGAAAAATACAGAGACAGCAGTAGACAGCAGTCAGAACAGAATTTGAAAAAAAAATTGAAAGTGAGTATTTCTTTTAACAGCACTTTTTCTTTAACAACACTTTTTTCTGTTAAAAAGTAACTATTTCAAGCTTGTTCGGTTTTTATCGCTTGTGTTACTTCACTCAATTACAGCGTCATGTATGTGTGCATCTTGTTCACAATGATCGGCGTTGCTCGTATGCACTGCAAACTACTGCGAACTTGCGGAATTTTGCATGGCCGACGAAAGAATGATGATCAGACTATGGTTATCGCCGCATAATCACATTTTTTCACAAAAAAACAAGACAAACCTTGTTCTGTGAACAAACCAGAAACCAAACCAGTTTTATCAGAAATATAAAATAACACAATGAGAGTAATGGCAACGGAAAGTCGGAAACTCCATATTCGGTATTATTGATTGCAAAACAAACGGTGAGATCATAAAAGTGCGGACCCGCGTTTGCATTCTCGATCTCGACGTATAGTGCCCAAGATCAAGATCATTACTCATCAAGATCGTTGTGATTTGCTATATTTTTTTATTTTCAACTTCAATTCACCTTGCTATACAGTTTCCAACACGCGGCAACATTTATCAATCACAAAAGTTAAAAGAAAACATTAAACATTTAATCGTGCCAAGAACGAATTAACAAGTACCGTAGATGCCGTACTCTTTGCGCGCACAGTTTTTGTCGGCCACTCACAACCTGCAACTGCGCTGACCAGAGCAACTGATTCAAAAGATGCGTGCTGCCTTTTAACAATTCATTTGGGACAGTTCGTGCCGGGTACCAACGGAGACTCACAGTTTCCGTTGTAAAATCGATTGCCCTATGGAAGCGGCCAACATGGCAGCGTGCTCAGCCTTGCCCAAGCGAATGGCCACGGCCTGCGCTGTTTCGCCCCGTGTGTTCTCGGCCGTCGCGTCTGCGCCAGCGCTGAAATCGCTGTTTGTCTTTTTTCAGTTGACTTTCTTTTTGTGCATTTTTTGTAGGCTGCGCCGCGAATTTACTCTGGGTTCCGTCCTGAAAGCTGGAAAAAGCAATACAACCGCATCATTAAAAAACATTATGCTTGGTTACATTTCGCATACTCGAAGGAAAACATACAAAACTTTAATATTGTTGAATATGAGAGTTTCGGTGCGAATGAAAATTTCCTTGCGTTCGAGCGTACTGTACTTACCGCAGCAAAGTTTCAATGATTTTTGTTGATTGATCGTTGTCTGGCAAATGCACGGCCTCGTGTAGTGCGCAGTGTTTCTGTCTCAAAAGAGAAATCAAGAAAATTTGAACAACGTTTCCGTGAGTTTCAGCAGATTTAAGAGACCGTCCGCAAACCGGTGGAACATTTTTGCCCCTAGCCGAAAATCGATTTCGCTTAAATTTGGTATGGAGGTACCCTTAGGTCCAACTAAGAAAAAACCGGCCCGCTTTTGGAATGAGACCCTTGTGGTGTGGCGCTAGAGGTCTCCAAAGTAGGGTATTTCGTCGAAAAACGTCATTTTTGGCGTTTTGAAAAAAAGGTCTTTTAAGGCAACACAGAAGCGTTATCGAATATTGGTGTTAATATGAAAAATGTAGTATTTTGCAAGGGCTTTCATGTGTTGCATTTAGTTTTTTTTAAAAACATAAACTTTTATTTTGGTATAAACAAACAACCTAAAAAATAAATTTCAAAAATTTCACTTTTTGTCTTTATTGCGTCGGCGTTTAGTCCGACCCAAAAATTCTCTCCGCTATCTTTTTCGCAATAAAAAATTGGTCTAGAAAACGTTTTAACGAGATGCAAATCGTTCACTCTTTTGAGGTTTTTTTTCGTTGCAAGGTTGGTTGAGAAATTTTTTTTGCTAGTATAAGCTCCTATTGCTTTATTAAGTTTATCTAAAAAACGTTTTAACCAATGTGATCTGTGCCATATATACGTAGTTTTGAACGCTCTTTCACGTGGTTTAATTTGTTTTGAAAAATATTAAACTATATGTTTGGTGCAAACACAAAATTGCTTCAAACCCCAGAATTTTTGGTGTACCATGAAGAAGTTCATGGTTTCTGCAGTCACAACGTTTTTACTTATCGTAGTTTTCTTTGCACCATCATTTTCATTGTAAAAAACTGGTTTAGAAAACATTTTAGCAAGATGCAAACCGTTCCCATTTTTGTTTTTTTTCGTTACAATGTTGGTTGAGAAATTTTTATTTTTGCTAGTTAAGCTTTTATTGGTTCATAAAGTTCATTTAAAAACGTTTAAACCAATGTGATCTGTTCCATACATACGTAATTTTAAACGCTCTTTCACGTGGTTTAAATTGTTTTGATAAATTTCAGACTATATGTTCGGTGCAAACACAAAATTGTGTCAAATCCCAGACCTTTTGGTGTAAATGAAGAAGTTCTTGGTTTCTGCAATCAAAACGTTTTACCTTATCGTTTTTTCTTTACACCATCGTTTTCACCGTAAAAAACTGGTCTAGAAAACATTTTAACGAGATACAAACCGTTCCGTTTTTAAGGTCTTTCGTTATAAGGTTGGTTGAGAACTTTTGATTTTTCCTAGCATAAGCTTTTGTTGCTTCGTTAAGTCTATTTGAAAACGTTTTAACCAACGTGATCTAAACCATATATACGTAATTTTGAACGCTCTTTCATGTGGTTTAGTTTGTTTAAAAAATATTAAACTATATGTTTGGTGCAAATACAAAATTGCTTAAAATCCCAGACTGTTGGTGTACCATGAAGAAATTCATGAACTCTGCAGTCGCAACGTTTTAACTAACCGTGATTTTCTTTAAACCATCATTTTAACCGTACAAAACTGGTCTAGAAACACTGTTGATAACCAACAAAGAAACACCTGTTGTTTCCATTGCCAATTGCCAAAGAGCTTCCCCTCTTTTTGGCAATCATAACGAAATAACGAATCATCACAAAAACGTGATCGGTACCAAAAATGCTGTAATAACTGAACATAACAACTAAATTGCTGTGCAATTTGATAACAGGATTATTATACATTCCGCTAAGATTCACCACACAAAACCATCGTTTGCTGAATATGAAAAGCGGAGGTTCTGCATCGTCCTGCACGCCAAGGAGCAGTGGACGAGGACCTGTATCGTCCTGCACGCCAACAAGCAGAGGCCGAAGACCTGTATCGTCTTGCACGCCAACGAGCGGAGGCCGAGGACCCGTATCGTCCGGCACGCCAAGGAGCAGAGGCCGAAGACCTGTATTGTCCTGCACGCCAACGAGCCGACGAACAACAACGATGATGGCAGCAGGAGATGTGCGATCGTGCTCGTCGAGAGCAAAATGAACGCGACGCGGCTGAACGCCATCGTAGAGCCGCGGCCGAAGAACAACAGCGGAGGCAGCAACAGCAGGAGGTGTTGGACCGTGCTCGTCGAAAGCAAAACGAACGCGACGCGGCTGATATAATAAAGCCTCTGGAAGTTCTTAACGATCAAAAGACACCGGCTAGGGAAGTGACTAATAATGAATATTTAAGTTTTTCGGAACAACTGTTTTTTTGCTTAGAGACGTCACAGATGAAATCTTATAAGTTTTTGCTTGCACCAAACATATAAAAGAAATTTTTAAATAATGTTTATACAACCTCGTGAAAGAATATGGAAACAGCAGGTGTTTCTTTGTTGGTTATCAACAGTGTTTCTAGACCAGTTTTGTACGGTTAAAATGATGGTTTAACGAAAATCACGGTTAGTTAAAACGTTGCGACTGCAGAGTTCATCAATTTCTTCATGGTACACCAACAGTCTGGGATTTTAAGCAATTTTGTATTTGCACCAAACATATAGTTTAATATTTTTTAAACAAACTAAACCACATAAAAGAGCGTTCAAAATTACGTATATATGGTTCAGATCACGTTGGTTAAAACGTTTTCAAATAGACTTAACGAAGCAACAAAAGCTTATGCTAGGAAAAATCAAAAGTTCTCAACCAACCTTATAACGAAAGACCTTAAAAAACGGAACGGTTTGCATCTTGTTAAAATGTTTTCTAAACTAGTTTTTTACGGTGAAAACGATGGTGTAAAGAAAAAACGATAAGGTAAAACGTTTTGATTGCAGAAACCAAGAACTTCTTCATTTACACCAAAAGGTCTGGGATTTGACACAATTTTGTGTTTGCACCGAACATATAGTCTGAAATTTATCAAAACAATTTAAACCACGTGAAAGAGCGTTCAAAATTACGTATGTATGGAACAGATCACATTGGTTTAAACGTTTTTAAATGAACTTTATGAACCAATAAAAGCTTAACTAGCAAAAATAAAAATTTCTCAACCAACATTGTAACGAAAAAAAACAAACAAAAATGGGAACGGTTTGCATCTTGCTAAAATGTTTTCTAAACCAGTTTTTACAATGAAAATGATGATGCAAAGAAAACTACGATAAGTAAAAACGTTGTGACTGCAGAAACCATGAACTTCTTCATGGTACACCAAAAATTCTGGGGTTTGCAGCAATTTTGTGTTTGCACCAAACATATAGTTTAATATTTTTAAAACAAATTAAACCACGTGAAAGAGCGTTCAAAACTACGTATATATGGCACAGATCACATTGGTTAAAACGTTTTTTAGACAAACTTAATAAAGCAATAAAAGCTTATACTAGCAAAAAAAATTTCTCAACCAACCTTGCAACAAAAAAAAACCTCAAAAGAGTAAACGGTTTGCATCTCGTTAAAACGTTTTCTAGACCAATTTTTTATTGCGAAAAAGATAGCGGAGAGAATTTTTGGGTCGGACTAAACGCCAACGCAATAAAGCCAAAAAGTGAAATTTTTGAAATTTATTTTTTAGGTTTTTTGTTTATACCAAAATAAAAGTTTATGTTTTTTGAAAAACTAAATGCAACACATGAAAGCCCTTGCAAAATAATACATTTTTCATATTAACACCAATATTCGATAACGCTTCTGTGTTGCCTTAAAAGACCTTTTTTTTCAAAACGCCAAAAATGACGTTTTTCGACGAAATACCCTACTTTGGAGACCTCTAGCGCCACACCACAAGGGTCTCATTCCAAAAGCGGGCCGGTTTTTTCTTAGTTGGACCTAAGGGTACCTCCATACCAAATTTGAGCGAAATCGATTTTCGGCTAGGGGCAGAGTATTACCAAAATGTTCCTCCTAATTCCGGACGGTCTCTTAACGCAGAGCAAATCATTTTTTCGACTGAAGACAACGTCAGCATGCACGCTAAAGATGCCTGAGCAAAAAAAAACAACAAGAAAAAAGCTCTCACGGGCCGAAACGAGCATTCAAATCAGCGTTTGTTTCAGTGAGAAGTTTCACGGCGTCTAAAAAGCCGCAACGCACGGCGACACCAATGGCTGGCGTGCCATCCGTGTGACGACAATTTGCATCTGCACCGTCCTGTCAGAAAGTGAAGAAAGGAGACATCACGTAGTTTTCGCAGTTTACAACACTAACAGTTTGTAAATAATGAAAAAAAACCAAACTTTTAAACACCCAAAAAACCAAAATGCGTTGTGTAAAACAAAAGAAACCTTAACAAACATTGATGGCCTTCTGTACCGCCTCAACGTCTTTGTCAGGCATCTGCAGCTCCTTCAGCAGCTCTTGCGAAGCGTCAGAAAGCAGACGACCGGAGCGTTCAAAATTGGCCGAGAGAGATGACTGCGACGATTGAGAACGTCTTGTTGGTTTGTTGAAACTTGCGTTTGACGTGGACCGCGTAAATCGTAACGAGCGCGTTGAACGGCTGGACGATGCTGAAAAACAACCAACGCTCATTGTCGCATTGCGCAATCGAAAAACGTGAATTGATCATTTGACCTGCAACCACATGCGGTGATTGGTGAGCGGTGAGTGGTGACGCAAACATTTTACACCCGAGAACAAATTTTCCACGAGCCAATTGTTCTACATGCACACGTGTCTAACCATGATCAACGGTTGTGGGTGACCGCGATTGTCGTGCGAGGCCAGGCGTCAGTTGTCGCTGTCTCGCTCGTTGACGGGCCTGCTGGCGTGACGATGACGACGCCGATGGCCTGTGCTTCGCGTCGTTCACGTGATGCGCTCCGCTGTTGCTGTTCTCAGTCTGAATGCTGCTGCACATGGTTTTTTACATTCGGAAATCGTTTTTCGAAAACAATGACGAATTCTTTAAGCCAGCATACATACATGCGATACATGCGATGCAGCTGACACCCGAGGAGTGCCAGTCAATAGTAGTCATAAATAGTCAGTGCATGGTCATTCAGACAAGAACACTGAACAATTGCACCATTAAGGGGCATTCAGGAACCAGTATTTAATGACCACGTAGCTATGTTTTAACACCGCTACATTTACGCGTCACTAAATACTGTTTCATGAATGCCGCTTCAGTAAATTTGATGACACCTTATTTTTAAAATGTCAATTTTAAAAATATCTAAAGCTAGATCAGTAATATTACACAATATTGCTTTATTCAACCTTTCTTTTGTCGACGACCAAGTCGAAATCTATCGTCAACGTATAAATGCCCTCCTCTTCGTAGACGTCAATGTAAACGTCTTGGATCTGTAATAACAAATGCATCACACGCAACAACAACCTACAAACAATTGAGGCTGTTAATTTCACTGAAATTCATGAAACTTTCAAGCGCTGTTGGGTAATACCCTGCCGATGCGACGAGCGGCGATGCGTTGTTGCAGGTCACGGCTCGCTTGCGTGAAATTCTTTAGATGGTCAGAAATGTGGGCCAGTTGCTGTCGCCAGTAGCCTGCAGAAATGTCGCTACTATTTTGCGTACTTTGAAAATTCAAATTCAAAATATTCTGTCCGCTAGCCACAAACTGTATGGTCGTGTCCCAAACGGCCGAACATTGAACCCCCGCATACCCTGGCGCCTCTGACCCGGACGATCCCGCAAAGCTCACCTCCACCAGCACTTATTTCTCCATTCTGCCCGAGAGCATCAACAACAGCGACCGGTTTCACCGTTCCTTTTTGTTTGTCGAGCATTTTTTCTATTTTCGACGACGAATTCCTCAGGTGCTCGCCGTCGGTTTCATCAACTTTGTATTTCTGCATTGGCGTTTTACGTCACATTTGGAGAAAATCATAGTTTTAAAAACTACAATGCAGCTAATCATGGACAGACGCTGAGAGACGTTTACTAACAGTATCGCCGAGTAGAATGGTTGTTCCGATGGATTTCGCTGCCAGTGGCTGTTGCACCTCGTTGGCGAAACTGAAGCAATTATAGACAAGGTTTTTTGGTGCTATCCAAGAACCGGTTGCCTGGTCTTAACCTGAGTTTGCACGGCACGGCACATGCGGGTACAAAATAATAAACCAGTAGTGCGCAATATTTTGCGTCACTCAATTTGTACGAGACGCACCGAACCAAGCGACTGCAACTGAACACTTGGGGCGAGCTAAAATTGCCTCTTGTACCCTGTTTCATACTCGCTGATTGTGTTGATATGAAGATTCAGATCAATTAAGGCGCAAGCAACCAATCAGCGTGTGTCAGATTCAAAAGTGGACGATTCACCTGACAAACACGAGCACGTAAATCACCGCCAAGACCGAGATGAATATCATGAGCAGCGTTTCGCAAGCGAAGAACATCAGAGTACGTGGGGTCAACCGGCAGATACCGCAAAATGGCAGCGCAAACGAATTGTAAGGGAAATGTGAGAGTGAGACGTCTCGATCAAAAGTTCCACCGCCATTTGAGCTGACATTACAGCAACAGTTATCGTCTGCGAGCTCTGCCCCTAGAAACGTAAGTCGTTTGCACGAAACACATTGCACTCGCATTGTCGAGTGTTGCACTCGCAAAACACCAGTAGTTGCCAAGCCTGCCTTGACTTACTGCCTGTACTTGACAAACCAGCATGCCCATCTTTCAGAATAACCCAAATCATGCACAGCACAAACGACAAAAGTGTGCCAAGTTCGCAAATGACTGTACCAAGTGGCAGCCAACAGCAACGACTGCAACATGTAGCACAGCTCAATCGCTCCTGTTCTTTTACTGCTAAGTCGCTCAACGCGATAACTGCGGCTTCATCAGGTTCGTAGTTGATTCTGGGGGCTAGGCTTAAGAAAAAGCACACGTCCCTTTAGCTGTTACGAAAGCACAGGACAAGAAATGAACAGTATGACATTTTCGACGCTTGCTAATGCCAACTTTTTTCCCCTCACAACTACAATGTAGCATTGTAGCTGAAGAAGCCAATGGTAGTGTTATTATTCTTAAACCAGCCCCCTCCCTGTTCATCATGGGCACTTCAATGTTGATCGTGGTTGCAGACGCCTTTTGTTGATCGGCTGAACGGCGGTGATTCGACATGGTCTTTGTGTTTTGTTTCTTCATCGATGGATAATTTTCGTCCCAACTATCATAAGTCTGTTGCGTTTTCGGTGTAGTCTTCTTGGCATCATCTTGCGCAGTGAGCAGAGTTGCACGATACTGAGGTGGCTGTCTGCTTTGATTGTCGTATGAGCTGCTTGATGAGCAAGAGCTGCCAGAGGAAATGCATGTCGATGTCGAATTGTTCGTGGTGTTGCTGCTGGTGTTGTTGTGAGTTGTGTAGTTTAGAATGGCATAGCATGCAGTGCTGTTCTCTATTCTGCTGGAGTTCCGCATTGAAATCTGCTTGTTTTGAGTTACTTTACTGAACAGGTCCTTTCCCGTGGTATCTAGTATTGGCGCGTGATCGTCAATTTTGGGGACGAACGGCAACAGCGGGCTGTCGGCGTCGTCACGGCCCGTCATTTTTTGGTTGTGTTACACCTCCGTGGCAATTATTTTCACTTCATTTCTTGTATTGTGCAACATGAAATGATGCGTTTTAAAAAAAGCCAAGCAAGTAAAACTGCGAGCAAGAAAGAAACTTTGAAAAATCGTGCCCAGCAATAAACTCAGTGCGCTCTCATTATCTGCAGGAAACATACGCCACAAATGCCAAGCACATACATTAGTATTGTTTTCCATTTTCACTTTGCTTGCACACACGTTCCCATGTTTATTGATATTTTTTCCCCACCAGCGACCGCTGCCTAGTTTTTAAAATTGAAGTTCTTTAGCAATGTTGTTTGCCAAGCTTTTAGGCGTCCGTTTTCATGTGCTGATCATACGCCAAAACCGAAAAATTTCTAATGCATGTTCTAATGTACATGTACGTTCAGTCAAGCTAACCCGAATAAGAGACACATATGCAATCCGTGCAACGACACAGTGGTTAGCGGCCAGCATGGCAACTGAGTCAAGCAACGCAACAAGAGGGTGTTTTTGTCGCATCAAAAATTTCCATGATATTTCCGTGTATGCCGTGCCGTGCCCACTATAGTTCAATACATTCTGCGACCCAAATGCCACCGCAAAGCTTCTAATCTAATTTTCGATCGGTCAGCAAAAAAAGTTTTGTAAACACAAAAACTTATACGATCACATCAACGAAGAACGAACATGACCCTTAGAGCTTACAATTTTGACGTCCTTTTGTTGCACAGCGATAAGTCACGTTTGAACTTGGACGATTCTTGAAAGTTTTTCAGCCTTCTTGATTCCATGTTATGAAACAACAATTCTCCTCTGTTTTTCGCCAGCTTTTCGAGTGGGAATGCTTTTGTTAGTGAAACTTGCAAATACCAAATTAACCTTCGTGGTGCCTTGAAAATTTCACAATGGGGACGGCTTAACGCGTTGCAACTAATCGACGTCGGTTTGTATCTCACTCACCTGTTTGTGGGAGGCTTCCTTGCGACCTGTGGCGTGTAATGTTTTGTCAAGAGGGCACCGCATTCTGTGCAGAACTTCATTGCCTCGTTGTTTGCGACACCACACTGCGCACAAACGTTTTCGGCTTCACGTGCACACTGAAAAAGGAGGCGTGGTAAGTATTTTGAAAAATCCGAAGTTTATCTTTTGTGATTAATTTTTGAATGAGAAAACAGTACAAAACTATATTGCCGTAAAACGAATTCAGATAGTTAAAAAAGATTAATGACCGTCACGTAGTTATCACTACAACAAAAATATACGAAAGAGTGCCAACTTTTCGACCGCATGCACCACAATAATTGGCGCCTGTTGTGTTTGCTTCGGCACAAAACGAACAAATCGTGCGCTCGGGAGCAAATGTGAGAAGACGTTTAGTTGACGTAGCATTTCCGTTGGTGGTCGATGGCTGCACTGCCTGCGCACGTTGCAAATAAATACGTTATTATGATATGCTTTCACGGCATTATGATATACAGGGTGTTTCAGAAGTAGTGGGTAGGTGTTTGACACGTTATTTCTCGAGTTGTGTTGGACCATATTCAATGAAATTTTAAACAGTTGTTCAGAAAAGTTCAACTTAGATTTGTGCAAAATTTCAGAGAAATTCATTCACTTGCTCACGAATGACAGAGCAAAACACACAAAAACATTGATTTCAGCACACAACTGGGGGTTCTTGTCTAGGACCAGGTGAAACATTAGCTTCTATGCGGACGAATCGTTGCATGTATGAATACAAAATGTTTGTTTTAATCCAATTGGTTCGTTTTTGTTTTTTTTCATACTTACCGGCCTTTGGGATATGCTAGGCCAGCGTACATGCGCGAGAACGTGGTTTTGACCGTGACAGCTTGTATGCGGCCGAATCGTTGCATGCATCAAAACAAAAAGATTTTTAATCCGATTGTTTTTTTTTGTTTTTTTTTACATTTACCGGTTTTTGGAACGTGCTAGACCTTTTTTATGCTCGACAGGGGCGGTTTTGGCTGTGACGGATAAGTGCAAGCGATGCATAGAGGCTCATGGTGGACACTTTGAGAAATTTGATTGAGTTGAATGTTGTCGTTGTTGTTTGCTGTTATCGCCACACACATTTTATAGTGTTCTTTTGAATGTTTAGATTGAGTGTTGCCCTTTGTTGTCCGGTGGTATCGCGTAATCTGTTTTTTGCCAATTATATTATTTTGTGTTTTGCTCTGTCATTCGTGTGCAGGTGAATTACAACGTGCAAGCACTGTTTCTTGCGGTTTCGCCTGGTAAGCGTATACCGCGGGCCCCCAGGCTCGTCAGTACGACAAGGCCCGGGCTGCACAGCCCAATCAAACATGATGACCAGCTCAGACGGATGTTATGTCTGGCTGAAACATCAGCGAAACAGTGGATCACACAAGAATGGATTTCTTTGAAATTTTGCACAAATCTAAGTTAAAATTTCCTGAACAACTGTCTAAAATTTCATAGGATATGGTTCAACACAACTCGAGAAATAACCTGTCAAACACCCACTACTTCTGAAACACCCTGTAGTCTGGCCTTTTGAAGTTCACTTTCTTGCTGTACTCGGCTTGCCTCAAGTCTGTAAAGGACTGCAAGGGGACAATGAATTTTCAGCGTGGTTTTCACTGCAGTACGAACGAGAGAGAGCCTTTCAAAGCCAGCAATTTCAAATGAAACCATGAACACGCAGCTGCACTAACAGCGAGCAATGGTGCCGTTGGCAGTCTGATCGGTTGCGTTGGTTTGTTGCCAGTGCTTTTGTTGCTCTTCGTTCGTTTCACCACTGCAAACGCAACGCCGCATTCAGCACAGAAATTCGCTGCATTTGAACGACGTGCACAACAACGAAAACAGCTGCAGTCGCAAACAAGAACAGTGAAAGTGGTGAAGATGAAAGATCATGCGGCAAACAATCGTTACTCAAGTGCAGGTAATAGAATTACTAAATTTCACACTATCAACAACGAACGAACAACAACAACAACAACAACCAATCAGCGAACAGCTTTTTGAAAGTCGTGTCGAATAGTAAACGAACTGCACTGCGTTCGCACATTTGCGCGTCCACAGCGCTCGGAGATCGTGTCGGTGACGTGGACGCATTGGAAGTCAACGAAACCTTCGAACTCGACAAACTGCCACAGCGCCACAGTGCACGGGGTGCTGTTGATCTGGAACGTCGACGACCGCTACTCGCTCGTAGCACATGCCTGTAGCGGGACTGAAAACAAACCTCGGCCAATGTGTTGGCGGCGCCTTGGGGCGATGCAAATCAAACGAGACAAACTGGCTGCGTGTGAAATTGTTGGCCGTTTTAAATTGGCATTATTTGGATTTTGCCATCAAACACCACCCACAAGCACTACACTCCGACTCCACTGCCAATGAACAGACCTATCACAAAAAGACCACTCACCCAAGCGTCACGTTGTCTCAACTGGTCAGCAGATTCATTGTTGCCAGCCCCAGTGTTCTCAACATCGCCGACGTAGAACGAGCGTGTCACAAGTTTACTTTCATTAAGCGCGATTCCGTTTCTGAAAAAAACAATTGTTTACAGCACGTTTCATAATCATGCGGATGCGCGAGCGAGCGCCAGCGAGCGGACAGCGCATCACGCATTATATGGCTGGACATGGACCTGCGCGAGTTTTCAAAATTTACGCGTTGTCCTACAGCAACGAACATACATGCTGGAAACTTGTTACTGTGCACACGAAGAGACCTGCAGTGGTTGCTAACTGTGCCGAAGAGAAAATTCCACCAGACTTCTTTACGTCCGTTGTAGACACGAAAAACCTATTCTGAAATCTTGGTTACTTATTCTTGTTTCTCCTTTTTTTTCAGCTATATCATCAAGATGTGTTCGCACTTTCAATTTTTAACTGGGGCATTTTCATAGCCGAACAAAAATGTTTCCTGGGGTAATTCCACCCGGAGATTTTGAAAATTGGGTTAATTTTTTGCCCAGACCATGTTTTTGGGTAAAAAATTGGGCATTTTTAAAAGTTCGCAGGGTTTTCACCGGGTTTTAAGTGTTCGCACTTTCAATTTTTGTCTGAAGTTGTTCCATAACCGAATAAAAAAGTTTCCTGGGGTAATTTCATCTGCAGATTTTGAAAATCTGGCTACTTTTTTGCTCCAACCTTTATTTGGGTAAAAAATTGAGCATTTTTAAAGGTTCGTAGGTTTTGACCTGGTTACATGTGTTCGCGCTTTCAATTTTAACTTGCAGCATTTTCACAGTCGAACAAAAATGTTTCCTGGGGTAATTCCATCCAGAGATTTTGGAAATTAAGTTAATTTTTTGCCCTGAGCATCTCTAGATACTGAATCGTGACGATTTCGGGCGAATCAGCCGTGGAAACTGGCGAAATCGGTCCAGAAATGAAAAACAAGAAAACAAAGTTTTTCAGGGTAATTCAATGCGCTGATCACAGATTTTGGGTTAGTTTTTTATGTGAGCAACTCTATACACTGAATCGTGACGATTTCGGCCGAATCGGCCGTGGAAATTGGCGAAATCGGTCCAGAAATGAAAAACAAGAAAACGAAGTTTTCCAGAGTAATTCAATGCGCTGATCACGGAATTTAGGTTAGTTTTTTTATGTGAGCAACTCTATATACGGAATCGTGACGATTTCGGGTGAATCGTCCGTGGAAATTGGCGAAATCGGTCCAGAAATGAAAAACAGGAAAACGGTGTTTTCCAGGGTAATTCAATGCGTTGATCACGGATTTTGGGTTAGTTTTCTTGTGTGAGTACCTCTACATACTGAATCGTGACTATTTCGGGCGAATCGGCCGTGGAATTTGATGAAACCGGTCCAGAAATGAAAAACAAGAAATCGGTATTTTCCATGGTAATTCATTGCGCCGGTCACGGCTTTTGGGTCAGTTTTCTTATGTGAGCAATTCTAGGTACTGAATCGTGACGATTTTGGGCGAATCGGCCGTAGAAATAGCATAGGCGAAATTGGCCTAAAAAACGAAAAATGAAAACCTGAGTTGTCCGGGGTTTAGAAGAATGTGTGACCAACGTATTGTGATTTTGGTCCGACCTTCGGGGCTCATGTAAAAGTCAGAATATTATCTAAAAATGCGGCAGACGCATATAAAAGGAGGAATATGGCTTTGTGTAAGCAGTGAGAGACTTGGCTCGACAACTCTTTTCAAGTCTCTGATGTGGTACACACGGATACATGTACATAAGAGCCATATTTTTGCGCCGTTTATTCATTATTTCGGTTGCACATGTACTTTGTAGACAATTGAAACTTTAACATTTGCAGTATTTCGGGCATTTAGCGACCACTAAAACCACTAAAATAACGATCAGACTTCGGATCACTGATACTGGTTTGTCCAGGACAAAGTGGATCGCAGAGGCATTGGGGAACGCAAGGTCTCCTTCTGTGGCAAAGGCAACGACTCACGGGACAGACAGTTTATCCTGCCACTAGAGTTTGATAAAAGGGTGAAAATCATCGGAAGACAACACCTTTTTGTCGCTGGTGCTGGTGTGTACACAGTTGTGCGTAAGTTAGCAACAATGATAAAGCTACATGCAGCAATGTTTTGCAAGCTATGATTTTTCTGTTTTTGCACAGAATTTACAGATTTTCGCACATGGTGTGATTTTAGACTAAACTGAAGAGGACAATTAAAAATAACTTTAAAGTTTTTACGCTTTTCAGTAAAACAAACGCGACGCAAAAATATAGCTTTTATGTACATGTATCCGTGTGTACCACATCAGAGACTTGAAGAGTTGTCGAGCCAAGTCTCTCACTGCTTACACAAAGCCATATTCCTCCTTTTATATGCGTCTGCCGCATTTTTAGATATTTGAAATACAACTGGGATCACGACAACTGGTGGGTGCTGTTATTGCAAACCTCCTAATTGAATTTCAAAAGGTGTAAAACATTCAACCTGCGCCTCCCATCCAGATTGACACGGTATTCTCAAAAACAAAGATTTGAGCAGCCATTTCAATCTCCTCAAGGCAAAAAAAAAACAAGAACCGTAACAAAGATTTAGAACTCAAACGCTTCAAAGCGAATCCACTCTACCTTCACGGAAACTGCGTTCAAAAAAAGCACACCAACGTTTCTCGGACAGCAATCGCTTTTACAACATGGTGTCCTTCCTGAGGCAATGCAAATGGCTCTGTGTAACGTTCAGTGCGGTGAATCGTGCCAACTTTTGGGTGAACAAGCGGCGAACTGCCATCAATGGTGTAAAAAATCGCTGACCCTTCAGTGTCTGCAAAAATAGCAGTTCACAAATGCAACTGTGAGCTGTTGTGCAGTAAGCTGAGCCGTTGCACAGCTGCACATCTTTGTGCATGATAGTGCCAGAGTGCAACACGACGAACACCGAATTACCGCCGCAAAGAAGCGAGCGGCAACAAATTGAGATCACACGAACATCGCACCAACCGCAAGTGAGTTCGATCAGTGTTTGCGGTAGAATGTGGTTACGCAGCGGCAGAGCGCGATCGACTGGCGCAATCGGGCGAATGTGCGGCACACTGACACGCCCCGCTGACATGCTGACGCAAGTGCTAATCAAACGCGATCACTTCACTTGTACCTCACCTCTAAAACTATAAGAAACTGCAAGCAGTGTGAGCATTATTTGTTTGCATCCAGAGAAACAGGCCATACAAGAAATGTGCCTGTTTGTTTCACGATTGTTCCATTTCTTACGACCTAGCACGAGAAACTGACGCTTAAAACAAGGAAACACTGCAATGATGACAGAACCACGAATCTTCTCGAATCGAACTGAGTAGCTATAGCAACAGCTTGCGCGCTTTTGGCAGACAATCGACTGGAATGGGCGTGCAAACACACAACAATCTGCATTTATTCTAGCGATGACGGCATTGATCAATAAACACGACCTTTTCTGACCATCTAAAACCCTGTCGCAAGGCGCTGACGGAAAGCTGAAACGAAAACACTCGTTCTGCGGTTACTCCCTGTTCAGTGTTCACGACTTTCAACTGGCTTATTTGCCAACAAAAAGAAACTGAAACCAGAACCAACATTGAACTATCTGGATATTTTGTCAGTTTTATTCCACCAGCATTTTTGGACTTCAACAATCGGCAAGCAAAACCAACAACTGGTACAAAAAGAAGACTAAAACAGAAAAACTGTCGCTGTGGCCAAACACACAAAACGGCTGAGATGCATTTCAAAATGCTAAATCTGAATGTGGCCCACTGATTGGCCGCTGGATGCACCCGGAGAACTGGTACCCTCTCAGTTCTCACACCGTGCACTGTCAGTGTGCACATCCAAAGCAGCCAACATTCCGCTAAAATTGTGTGTTTGACGAATTGACACGCACGATGAAAATGAAATCCATTTAACAAGTGATTCTTTAAAAAGTACATGCTGCATGCATGTTTTGCAAAGTTTCTGCCACAACAAAAAACAACCTGCGACATGGTTATAAACTCATAAATTGAAAACTAAAACACTGAACAAGATTCTCATTAAATTGATTACGACTTTACAGCTAAAAACATTTCGAGATAGAACCGCGCTCTGAAAGTTCGCAGGAACATTGCTAGCAGCCTGCCAGCATCAAACTAAATTTCGCCCAATTCGCAACAAAAGCCGAAGTTGCATGATGATGTTGAAATAACAATGAAAAACGCCGAACGGAAATGAACGTTGAACGGCGCATCAAGAACAACTGGTCATCTACGCAATGATGAAATATGGAAGGATACTTCAAAGAACAACTACCGCCTTGTATTACTTTTGTGCTAACAAAAATGACAAATCAAAATCCACCACTGAACGCGCTCAAGGTGGCGCAAGAAGATAACATTAACGCGGAAAAATTCTCTTGTCCTTTTGACGAAACACAGGAGTGCCACAGAAAGATAACAAAAATGAATCCTCCATCCAACGGATGTGAGATATAAAAAAACACGGAACAACCAGTCACCATCGCCCCTCAATAAACACGAGTCATTTCGACTTATGACTTTTGAGGTTCCAAAGACTGTCCATTTTCAGTTATCGGGGCTGCCGCTGCGCGAACGGGAGCTGCAAAAAGGGCAAATTTGTCGCGTCTCTAGCGCAGGTGTGGGACTTCTGTCCACCGTTCTGTAGATAGTTTGGAACACCGCTTTGGACAACACATATAGAGTGGTCCAAAAGTAGTGGGTGCAATGTTGAATCGCTTTAACTCTCCAACGGTTGGACCGTTTGAGCTGACATTTTAGTCGCTTACTTAAGAAGCACAAACTTAGAACTCCACCAATTGTTAGCCCAAACAAGAGAATATTGCCCCTGTGCGGAAGCAAAGATTTAAAAAAAGAATTTTTGCATGAAAAACAGCATTTTTCTGTCTCACATTGGATTTATTCATCGATAACGTCAAAAAAGGCAATACAACTATTGTTGCTTTCAATTTCCCTTTACACAATCGCGAAGATTTTTATTTTTCACTTCTCAATTGCCCTATGCTAAGCGCGCGAAAGAAGCGCGAATGTGCACGAAGGCGAAACATCATGTTGTGTTCGATTCACTTGTTCCATCGTGCGTGAGAGAGTTCTGTTGAGTTGCAGTGAAGTGTGTGTTTGTTTTGTGAAAATGAGTCTTCTGCCAATTGAAAATCGCGTAAAAACCCGTTGTATTGCCTTTTTTGACGTTATCGATGAATAAATCCAATGTGAGACAGAAAATGCTGTTTTTCATGCATGCAAAAATTCGTTTTTTTTCGAACTTTGCTTCCGCACAGCGGCAATATTCTCTCGTTCGGGCTAAAAATTGGTGGAGGTCTCAAAATTCCTAAGTAAGCGACTCTTTGGCGAATTAGAGCAATTCAAAGTTGAACCCACTACTTTTGGACTACTCTGTATAATGGAGTGATCAATAAAATTTAATGGAGTGCTCCCTCAAGAGCCAAGGGTCGATTGGGCTCGGGGCAGAATTGCCCGTTTCCGCCGGAGTTTGGTACTTTATGGTTTCCGGAACTGGCGCGCACATAAATTATATAAAATAATTGCACCATCGCAATTGGAAATAAGCATCTAAAATGGGACCCATTGTTTTTTTAAAGCAATCAATCAAACGGAGCGTTCTGTTCAAAACCAGCAAAGCAGCGCACTATTTAGCTACGTTGCCCCAAATCCCCACAAAAGACCCCCTGACCGCTCTTTGCTTGGCGACCGTGAGCGTGAAGCCGAACGCGAACGATCTCTCACCGGTGAACCACTGCGACTGAAAAACCAAACAAACAGCGTGGTTGCAAGAAACTATTCACACAACTGAGCTTGAGTGACAATAACACACCAACACAACACACGCACAAGTCGTAGTCAAAATCAACAAGAAAGCAACGAATGCATTGCGATCACCTGCGAGTGCGCGAGCGCGAACGAGAACGCGAGCGACTTCGAGAGCGAGAGCGCGATCGAGAACGGGAACGGGAACGACTCTCACGGCTGAAAGCAAATCAAGCACCAGCTGGTTGGTCACGTTTAGCACTGAGTGGTGGTATCACTGATGCAAGCGAGCAGCAACTGCAGAAACTTTGCCGAACCACCATGGGCCGCCGCACTGGCCAGGGAGTTCAGGCATTTAGACTTGCTTGTCTGATTGGCTGCATCAAACTGTGATTGGCACCACCGTTGCAGCAAAGCAACTGCAAAAACTGAATACGACACAACGCGGCGTTGCGCATTCGCAGAGCACCTGTCGTCAATCAGTTTGATGTTGCGTCCGTTCAACTCTTTGCCGTCCATTTTTTCGATCGCTTTCTCCAAGTCCGAGCGACGCGGAAAGCACATCACTCTGAAATCATTCACAATATATCACCAAATCGGCTCAGAGAAATCGGAAACACGATAAAAATTACAACTTTCATGTTTGTTTGAATACCACTCCCATGCGTTGCAAAATTATTGACCTGAAGCCAAAAAAAACAATTGTCGCAAAGAATACACAAAACACGAACGCTTCGTGCTTCTTGGTTCGGTGCGCATCAGCGTAGCTCACTTCGATGCCGTTGTCGCGGAAGATGTCTTTCAGATCCTGCAATGATATTCCTTAGACTTCTTTACAAACGGTCAGTTTTACTGAGCTCGCATATGTTGTAAATCTGAATTGCTCAAAAAATAAACATACAGAAAAAACAAACGCGCACTGGGAGAGTTGAGTGCGGAACAAGAAAAATCGTGGAAAAATTTGAGCCGTTTTTAATAGAGCCTGCATCTGTTGATTCATACAAGGTCAAAAAGACGGATTTGTTTGAGAGACCGAACAAAGAACAAAGAAATTAAAAAAAAGACAAATGAATCGCGAAAATGCAGAGTAATGACCACAAATAAAAGCCAGGCGCGGTAGCAGAACGGCTGATTTTTATTGACTGCACTGAAAACATGTTCACTTGAGTGTGTGTGGCACCAGAAAACAAAACAGCCGTGAGGCTGAGCTGAGGCGCACACGCCCTACATCTGGATCGCCACGAGGGGTCAGGTCAGGTCAGACTTCAGAGGTCTTCTCGAAGTGAGGCGACGCGCACAGCTTTTTAGAGAGATCAGTGGCCTCGACACCCACGTGCCACCAGTCTGCGCGCGGCTGGCGACCACGTCACTCTGCCTCAATTCATCTCCTCCGTTTTTCTACGGAACAATTTGTATTTGAGTTTGAGGAAGTTTGCTCAAAAAGTTTTCACACAAAATACTGTCACTGAAATCTGAAGGTCTCATTCGTATGCTGCTATTGTTTTCCGCCTGAAAACTGATGGGTTTTTAAAAGCAAAAAGAAATTCAACAAAAAACCGGTGAAAATGTGTGTGTACCTGCCACGAGTAATAGGAGGACACATTGTCGACAATCACACGATGCTTTGTTTGCTGCGGCGGACCGTATCTAAGGAAAATGGGGCAAAACCGTGCGCAGAACGAAATCGAAGGCTCAACATTGTATTGCAATGAAAGCAGCTGCGAACGCACGTACTTTTCTAGCCACTGCGGACGACGCGTACGACCAAAATCAGCGAATCGACCACCACCGCCAAATCGGCCGCGGGCACCTGCACCCCACGGAGCGTCGCGTTTCGTCGGCTCCAGGATCACGCTTCACGTTGGAACAGAAAACACTCGCAGTTTTCATTGTCACACCGTTTTGGCAAAACAATTAAACGACTAGTCAGCCGCAATAATCTCAGAAAAAAACGAATGTGTGAGATACCGATCGCCCATGAACTCTTTGCCGTTCAAATCATAGATGGCGTCGTCCGCGTCGCGCGCATCGTCGAATTCCTGAAATTATTATAAAAAAGATCCGATTAGGGAAGGGGCTGGATAGATAGATAGCGGAAGCAAATTTTCCAGATAGATTGCCGTAAAATTTGCGGGGTAAGGCGGGGGACGGTCATCAAAACTTTGAAGCTATAGATAAATAAAAACGCTGAAAACCGATAAAAACAACTAATATCTTTATCACGTCCACAATTGCATTGAGTTGCAGGTCTTAAAGAAAAGATAGTAAATAATGCTTAAAATATGCTAAATTAAGTATAAACGCGCATTGTATCTAAAATTAGCAAATTTTTAAGAATTTCTAGCAAAATTTGACTCATTTTTTTGTCTTCGAAAACAAAACTTTTCAGAAATTTTTTAGATAGATAATAGCGGAGCCGAAAGACCGCTCTGATAGACACCCCCAGCCCCCACTAAGAACAACTATGATTTTATGTAAATTTCGCAGCTCTCAGGCAAAGCAACATACGCATTTAAATTAACTTTGTTTTTTTGTGGTTTAATTTTTGCTTTTGTTATCCCTTTTCAGTGTTTTTGGCTACCTAACATCCTGATTTCAAGTTTTTTGACCGCTGCTTTCCTTTAGCAACTTTTTAGCAACTGGAAAATTTGCTACAGCTACTTAAACGTACCCCCTTTTCCCGACTACAACAAGTCGTGCAGAACAGAGTCTGGCGGTTGGGGGGGGGCGGCGATATAGATAGCTGAAGCAAATTTTCCAGATAGATAGCTGGAAAAGTTTGGGGCCGCGGGGGGGGGCATGCGAATTTGAGGGGGGCCGGTCAAAATTTTGAAGTTAGATAGATAGATAGCTAAAACGCTAAAAAGCCATAAAAACAGCTAAATACTGCTTAAAATACGCTAAAAATCAAGTATAAATGCGAATTTTACTTAAATTTTTAAAGAATTTCAAGCAAAAATGGTCGATTTTGGTAAAAAAATAGCTTTTTTATCTTCGAAGACAATTTTTTTAGATAGATAGCTGGCTGAGAAAATATTTTCCTTTTCAAGAAGGATGAATTGCGCTTGAATGTCAGAACAATTGCGCTTTGAACAAGTTTTTATTATGGCCGGAACGTGCGCACGCGCGCTAGTGGATCATGAGCATGCCGATGCCACGTGCGCGCGTGCGTTTTCAAAAAGAAGCGCCAGGTAATGGACGGGGGGTCGTGTTGTGTCAATTTTTAGGAGTATTATACACTTCATCTCATGCACAGTACGAGACTCCAAACAAAACCCTGCGTGCACCCCCTTGGCTTCCACATGTTGCACGCAGTAGTGGGGGGGGTGCAAGGGGAGCGGGATTGAAATGAAAGAATGGATGAACCAAACAAAAAACACCCAGCAAAAACGCACAATGAATCCAAATCCCTCCTTCAGCACGATGTCACGGATTCGCCCGTAGCCTCGAAAGAAATGCTCCACATCGCGCTCCGAGGCGCGTCGCGACAAACGACCGATGTAAAGCCGAGACATTCCGTTTCGTTTCTTCGCGACGCGACGTCAAGCCAACAACGCTCAAGGTTAAATAAGTGAATCTCCGCACACTGTCAGCAGTGGGCTTCACCTAGACCTGGAAGAAAACCTAGAAAGGAAAGGGGAAATAGAAAGAAACGCGAAAAACAAGGCCTTTAACAAAACCACGGAGGCAACACGGAGGCTGCGTGCAGCTAAAGTGACCCATATTTTATATGCACACAACACGCTGCGCACCTTTAACAAAACCACGGAACACGGAGGCACGCGGATTTGGGGAGATTCAGTAGCGAAAGCGGGACCTCGGGTGAGGGGGGGGGGTGTTTGCCTAATTTTAGAGGGGGGGTCAGGTGCCTTCTCGGTGAGGGGGGGGTGCACGGGCAGCAAATTTTCGTGAGGGGGGGGGGGGTGCACTGGCAGAAAAATTTCGTGAGGGGGGGGGTGCACGGGATCGCACCAGTACCGTGGGCGAGGGGGGGTGGGGGGGGGGTACACCCCCCCAGAGCACCACAGACCGTCGGGTGGGGGGGGCAGTAGCGAAAGCGGGACCTCGGGTGAGGGCCGAGGGGGGGGGTGTTTCCCTAATTTTAGAGGGGGGGGGGTCAGGTGCCTTCTCGGTGAGGGGGGGGCCCGGGGGGGGTGCACGGGCAGCAAATTTTCCTGAGGGGGGGGTGCACTGGCAGAAAAATTTCGTGAGGGGGGGGTGCACGGGATCGCACGGGTAATACCAAATTTTTGCCTTAGAAAAACACAGAAATTCTTGTGAAATACAGAATATTTTGTGCAAACAAGCTGCTTGTTTGGTCAGAAACAACAAAATCTATGCAGGGACAGACACAAACGTCAAGAAAAATGCAAAAATTACGGTATTTTTGGAAAAAATTGAGATGAGATTGACCACCGTGAAGGGGGGGTGCGATTAGGGTTGTTAAAAAAAACAAAAAATCGTCATTTTTTTTTTTAATATAAAAAAAAAATTTCAAAAATCAAAGTTGTGCTAAACCAATCAGGGAGTCCGAAGAACCACATATGATATGCAAGCGCCTCCCGAATGACACCCGTATGGCGGAACTTTGCAGATTTTGTTTTGGTGACCTCAATTACCCCTTTTCCAAACCGTCACCATGCCTCTTCTTGTGTTTTGACCTCCAAAACGTCACTAATTGTCCCCAGCTAAGCTAATGCTAAAGTGAAGACAAACATACCGCCTTGAAATTCGATCAATTCTTCTGATGGTGTCGCGACGACACGACACGAAGCAGCAACCAGACAACGTAGCGCTTGCAAACGGTGCAGCGAGCACAATCGGACGCTCTGCGAGGCTAATCGTCACCTTATCTGCATCGGAAATGGTAGGCTAAGCTTTGGGACGCTCAAAAACTTCATCGCAGATGTTGCCGAAGCCTAAAATCAGTCGGTAAAACGGCCCAAAATCGACTGCTAAAGGTTTTACGAGGTATAATCAAAGAAAATTTTTGTTGAACTTTCGAAAAATTGTGCCAAAATTGAGGTTTTCAGAGCATATTAGAGGAAAATTTTTCGATTTTTTTTTTAATCGGCATTTTTGTTTTTTTTTAATCACTTTTTTTTTAAATTTTCATTTTTGTTTAACAACCCTAGGTGCGATCCCGTGTTTTCTCGCGGCGGGGGGTGGGGGGAGTCTAGTACCCGGGTCGAGGTACAGGGGGGGAGGGGGGTACACGGGTATCTGCCCGTGCACGGGCAGGCTTTTCGGCTGAGGGGGGGTGGACCCCCCCCCCACCCCCCCCGCACTTTCGCTACTGGGGGGGGTGGGGGGGCACCGTGCCACCCCCCCTAAAACCGGGCACCCCCCCCCCCATCGGACCCCCCCCCTCGAAAATTTGGCCGACACCCCCCCACACCCCCCATGAAATTTTGTCTGGCGGAGACCCCCCCCCCAAAATTTTCCGTACAGGCGTACACCAGTACCGAAGACGAGGGGGTGGGGGGGGTACACCCCCCCCCAGAGCACCCGAGACCTCCGCGTGGGGGGGGTGGGGGGGGGGGGTCACGCGACACCCACCCCCCAAAACCTGACACTGGACCATCCACACCCCCCCCCCTCGAAATTTGCTAGACACCCCCCCACCCCCCCTAGGTGGACCTAAGTAACAGTGACACCCCCCAAAACATTTCTCGGACCACCCAAAAATCATGAATTTTTGCTCAAAAATCATGATTTTTTGTCTTTAAAGTCCATAATATGAGCTAAATATATGATAACTTGACATTCTTCATTGTAATTTCAAAGATTTTGCAGCAAAATTTAGCGTTTTTCCTTCAAAATTTAAGCCAAAAAATCTCATGGGTGGGGTGGGGGGTGTGCACCCCCCCAGAAAATTTTCTACAATAGTGCACCCCCCCATGGCCCACGCCTGGGGGGGGGGGGGTGTCACTGTACCATGACTGACACCCCCCCACTGAAAAATTTTCGGCACCCCCCCACGTGACGACACCCCCCCCTCGAAAATTTGCTTTCGCCTTCGGTACTGGCGTACACCCTTAAATTTTTATTCGAAAATCATGATTTTTTGTTTATAAAGTCCATAATATAAGCTGAATATATGATAACTTGACCATCTTCATTCAGTACCGAAGGCGAAAGCAAATTTTCGAGGGGGGGGGGTGTCGTCACGTGGGGGGGTGCCAAAAAATTTTCAGTGGGGGGGTGTCAGTCATGGTACAGTGACACCCCCCCAGGCCCAGGCGTGGGCCATGGGGGGTGCACTATTGTAGAAAATTTTCTGGGGGGTGCACACCCCCCCACCCCACCCATGAGATTTTTTCGCTTAAATTTTGAAGGAAAAACGCTAAATTTTGCTGCAAAATCTTTGAAATTACAATGAAGAATGTCAAGTTATCATATATTTAGCTTTATTATAGACTGTACAGACCACAAATCATGATTTTTGAGCAAAAATTTATGATTTTTGGGTGGTCCGAGAAAATTTTTGGGGGGGGTTACTGTGACTTCGATCCCTCTCGGGGGGGGGGTGGTGGTCTAGCAAATTTCGAGGGGGGGGGGGGTGGATGGTCCAGTGTCAGGTTTTGGGGGTTGGGTGTCGCGTGACCCCCCCCCCACCCCCCCCCCCCACGCGGAGGTCTCGGGTGCTCTGGGGGGGTGTACCCCCCCCACCCCCCCTCGTCTTCGGTACTGTCTTCATTGTAATTTCAAAGATTTTGCAGCAAAATTTAGCGTTTTTCCTTCAAAATTTAAGCGAAAATTATCATGGGGGGGGGTGGGGGTAGGGTTGTTAAAAAAAAACAAAAATCGTCATTTTTGTTTTGTTTTTTTAATTTCATAAATCAAAGTTGTGCTAAATCAATCAGGGAGTCCGAAGAACCACATATGATATGCAAGCGCCTCCCGAATGACACCCGTATGGTGGAACTTTGCAGATTTTGTTTTGGTGACCTCAATTACCCCTTTTCCAAACCGTCACCATGCCTCTTCTTGTGTTTTGACCTCCAAAACGTCACTAATTGTCCCCAGCTAAGCTAATGCTAAAGCGAAGACAAACATACCGCCTTGAAATTCGATCAATTCTTCTGATGGTGTCGCGACGACACGACACGAAGCAGCAACCAGACAACGTAGCGCTTGCAAACGGTGCAGCGAGCACAATCGGACGCTCTGCGAGGCTAATCGTCACCTTATCTGCATCGGAAATGGTAGGCTAAGCTTTGGGACGCTCAAAAACTTCATCGCAGATGTTGTCGAAGCCTAAAATCAGTCGGTAAAACGGCCCAAAATCGACTGCTAAAGGTTTTACGAGGTATAATCAAAGAAAATTTTTGTTGAACTTTCGAAAAATTGTGCCAAAATTGAGGTTTTCAGAGCATATTAGAGGAAAATTTTTCGAATTTTTTTTTTTTTTTAAAATCGGCATTTTTGTTTTTTTTTTAATCACTTTTTTTAAAAAAAAAAATTTTCATTTTTGTTTAACAACCCTAGGTGGATCCCCCCCACAGAAAATTTTGAAAAAATGCACCCCCCCCCATGGGACCCCCATGGGGGGGGTATGGGTAGGGTTAGGGGAAAAAAAAAATCCGGATTTTTTTTATAAGAATACGTAACTGAACGAAGTAAGTTTTTTTTTTTTTTTTTTTTTTTTTTTTTTTTTTT
>JASANC010003389.1:0-27397 GCA_030248135.1 Theristus sp. LFF4_11 | reverse complement strand
ACCGGTGTGATCATGCTGACGACACGAGGCGAAACAGCAACGATCACGTCTCGATCATCACTCACCAAGGCTAAAAACAGTCGATAAATCAATCCAGAATACCACCTGCAGCGTTGAAGACTAAGTGACAAGGTAAAGTCAAAGAAAATTTTTGTTGAACTTTCGAAAAATTATGCCAAAAACGGCATTTTCAGGGCACATTAAAGAAAAAATTTCAAAAATTTTTAATAAAAAAAATAAAAAAATGCTCATTTTTTTACTTTAAAAAAAAATTTAAAAAAATTTTTTTTTGACCCTTACATCTCTACCCCCACCCCTCCACCCGACGGTCTCTGGTGCTCTGGGGGGGGGCGCACCGGTCGTGTCGTGTCGTCGCGACATCATCAGAAGAATTGATCGAATTTCAAGGCGATATGTTTGTCTTCACTTTAGCATTAGCTTAGCTGGGGACAATTAGGGACGTTTTGGAGGTCAAAACACAAGAAGAAGCATGGTGACGGTTTGGAAAAGGGGTAATTGAGGTCACCAAAACAAAATCTGCAAAGTTCCGCCACACGGGAGTCATTCGGGAGGCGCTTGCATATCATATGTGGTTCTTCGGACTCGCTGATTGATTTAGCACAACTTTGATTTTTGGATTTTTTTAATTAAAAAAAAACAATTTTTGCTTTTTTTAACAACCCGAACCATACCTAGGGTTGTTAAAAAAACAAAAATCGTCATTTTTGTTTTTTTTTTAAATTTTTTTTTTAAAAATTTCAAAAATCAAAGTTGTGCTAAATCAATCAGGGAGTCCGAAGAACCACATATGATATGCAAGCGCCTCCCGAATGACTCCCGTATGGCGGAACTTTGCAGATTTTGTTTTGGTGACCTCAATTACCCCTTTTCCAAACCGTCACCATGCCTCTTCTTGTGTTTTGACCTCCAAAACGTCACTAATTGTCCCCAGCTAAGCTAATGCTAAAGTGAAGACAAACATACCGCCTTGAAATTCGATCAATTCTTCTGATGGTGTCGCGACGACACGACACGAAGCAGCAACCAGACAACGTAGCGCTTGCAAACGGAGCAGCGAGCACAATCGGACGCTCTACGAGGCGAATCGTCACCTTATCTGCATCGGAAATGGTAGGCTAAGCTTTGGGACGCTCAAAAACTTCATCGCAGATGTTGTCGAAGCCTAAAATCAGTCGGTAAAACGGCCCAAAATCGACTGCTAAAGGTTTTACGAGGTATAATCAAAGAAAATTTTTGTTGAACTTTCGAAAAATTGTGCCAAAATTGAGGTTTTCAGACAGTACCGTGGGCCCAAACAAATTTTCGAAGGGGGGGGGGTATGGTGCCGTGGGGGGGGGGGTGCCGACCAAAAAGTGAGGGGGGGGGTCCAACCTATGGTAACGTGGGACCCCCCCAGGGGGGTCCCATGGTGGGGGGTGCATTTTTTCAAAATTTTCTGTGGGGGGGGTCCACCCCCCCCCCATGAAATTTTTTCGCTTAAATTTTAAAGGAAAAACGCTAAATTTAGCTGCAAAATCTTTGAAATTACAATGAAGATGGTCAAGTTATCATATATTCAGCTTATATTATAGACTTTATAGACAAAAAATCATGATTTTCGAAAAAAAAATTAGGGTGTGCAGAAAATTTTGGGGGGGGGGGGTCTCCGCCAGACAAAATTTCATGGGGGGTGGGGGGGGGGGGTGTCGGCCAAATTTGCTTGGGGGGGGTCGTTTGGGGGGGGGGGTGCCCGGTTTTAGGGGGGGGTGGCACGGTGCCCCCCCCCCCCCCCCCACCCGACGGTCTCTGGTGCTCTGGGGGGGGGGTGTACCCCCCCCCCCCCCCCGCCCACGGTACTGTTTTCAGAGCATATTAGAGGAAAATTTTTCGAATTTAAAAAAAAAAATCGGCATTTTTGTTTTTTTTTAATCACTTTTTTTTTGAAAAAAAATTTTCATTTTTGTTTAACAACCCTAACCATACCCCCCTCGAAAGTTTTTTTGGGCCCACGGTACTAGGGTTGTTAAAAAAAAATTTTTTTTTTTTAAAAAAATTTCAAAAATCAAAGTTGTGCTAAATCAATCAGGGAGTCCGAAGAACCACATATGATATGCAAGCGCCTCCCGAATGACTCCCATATGACGGAACTTTGCAGATTTTGTTTTGGTGACCTCAATTACCCCTTTTCCAAACCGTCACCATGCCTCTTCTTGTGTTTTGACCTCTAAAACGTCACTAATTGTCCCCAGCTAAACTAATGCTAAAGTGAAGACAAACATACCGCCTTGAAATTCGATCAATTCTTCTGATGGTGTCGCGACGACACGACACGAAGCAGCAACCAGACAACGTAGCGCTTGCAAACGGAGCAGCGAGCACAACCGGACGCTTTGCGAGGCGAATCGTCACCTTATCTGCATCGGAAATGGTAGGCCAAGCTTTGGGACGCTCAAAAACTTCATCGCAGATGTTGTCGAAGCGTAAAATCAGTCGGTAAAACGGTCCAAAATCGACTGCTAAAGGTTTTACGAGGTATAATCAAAGAAAATTTTTGTTGAACTTTCGAAAAATTGTGCCAAAATTGAGGTTTTCAGAGCATATTAGAGGAAAATTTTTCGAATTTTTTTTTTAAAAAAAATCGGCATTTTTGTTTTTTTTTTTGATCACTTTTTTTAAAAAAAAAAAAATTTTTATTTTTGTTTAACAACCCTACACGGTACTGTCCTACGCCCCCCTCTAAGTCTAACCTGCCAAGCGAAATTGCCAACAATCGGGCTCGACCTCTGATTTTTACTTTTTTTTCTAACTCCAGGCAAGACAGCCATAACCGTGTGTGCCGTTTCAACCAACAAATTTCTCCACGCCGACAATGTGCGCTCGACAGAGCTGTCACTGTTAGCGAGCGAACGATTGCAAGTTTTGATTGTCAGCACAAGCATGTCGAATGCATCGCCTAATTTCGGTCGTCAGCAACAGGCTGTCATTGTCGCCGGTCTCACGTTAGCCGCATCGGCACTCGCCTATTTCTATCTGCACTATTATCGAAATAAAAAGAGCAAAACCGACAGTAATAATAAACGACAGAATAAACCCGTCAAACAACAAGAAGACACGCACGAAACGGAACAGCTCATGAACGTTGCTGGTGAGTCGACGTCGAAATCAAAATCAGATCCGGCGGAACAACCAAAAACAGTGTCTGTTTTGCAACGCCAACAAATCACATCGGTCACTTCGGCGAGCGACGAAATGAGACGCGCCACTGGCAGACGCAATTACAGGGCTGAACAACAGAAACAACAACAGCAGGCGTTTGAGCAGCAGATACAGCCGCAACAACAGACGCAAGCCGCTCAGGCGGCCGCTGAAAAACGCTCACAGAGGTCGGTGAGCTTCGGTGTTTTTGACTTTTACTGGCAGGCAAAAGAGTTTGACTTTTAATGTTTTTTTTTCGTATTTTTCTGCTGTAAAATTTAAAATTGCGGTATTGGTATTCGTACCATTGCCAGGCAGACGCTGGTAAACATAAACGCACGTCCATAACGATCAGGTTTTCTTAAGTCTTCATTTACAATCAAATCGCTTGCGTTCCGATTCTCACACACATTGTTTGGCTGTAACTGCACGCATAACAATAAAAAAAAACACCAACTTCGTTTCGATTGCAACAAACATTATCCCGAATCGTGTTGTTTATTACTTCGCACCGTTTCAGATCGGAGACGCAGGAGGATTCGAACCTGAGCTGGTCGGAGGAGGTGGAGCGTGCGACGGAGCTGATGGCACAGCTGAACACGGCCGGTAGCAAGGACGCGTCGCGCGAGCACAACACGCCGCAGCACGCAACAACGCCGACCTACAACCACACCAATCACCACTACCAGTATCGGCCGCATCGAATGAGTCCGCATGATCAGCTGAATCTGGAGCGCCTCAAGAAGCAACGCTCGATCGTCGTCAGTCCGTCGGCGCAGAAGCCACAGCAGAACGGCGACGCCGACGGTGAGTGTGCCGATGCGAACACCACGCACAACAGCAACAACAACAACAGTCACTATCGACGGGCGCAGTTTCCGAACAACCCCAGTTACAACCGATACCACTACAATCGCTGGCAACATCGTGAGCAGACGACACAGCAGCACCCGCTGCCTCAGCGTGTCCACCAGGCGCCTCGCGACGGCACTGCCGTGTCGGCGTTCAGAGCGGTCGAGAGCCCGTCGCAGGTGTCAGAGCCGCGCAGTGAGGTTGGTGGAGGTGGAGCAACGTTTGCATGTGTTTGTGTGGTCATCATAAAACTGACTGAATTGTTCCGAAGCTCACGGAGGAATCGTTTACTCTTTTTTACGCATGTGCATTTTATATGGTGGTGGTGCAGGGGCCAGTTGATAAAACTGACCCAGGTGTTTTCAGTTTCAGAACAGGAACAGACATGCGTGTGTGTGTGAAGTTTTTTTTGTTTTTGCCAGACTGATGCAATTTATGTGAAAGTGGGTCGATCAACTGCTGCATGTCCTGTCCTGTCTGTATCTGTGTGTGCCAAACCCTTTTCAAATACAGTCTGCTCTTCAACGCAGTCCCATACCAACCCATTTTCAACCCGATGATTGTTGCGATGTAATAACCGGTCGGAATTTGGTGGTGTGTGTTTTGTGCCATATTATACAAACTTTCATTTTTTCCGAAAAAAACTTTTGTTTCAACTCAGTTGCAGTTTTGTTCAAATAAGAGGCGTTTTATTATTTGACGTATTTGTCTTGTTATTCATCAGAAACACACAGACGCGAACAGCAAAACAGCTTTTGAAATAATCGCGTTGTCTACTAGTGTAAGTTGTTGTTTGAAGCGGTGATAAAATCACCCGAAAATCATATGATGTCGTTTGTAGATGGATGCCTTGCGTTGGATTGTTTTCTTTGAAAAAAGGCTTTACTACCAAAACATGATGACTCAGCGAACAGAAACGCTGATGAGAAATACCAGAATCGGGTAATTGTGTAGTTGCGGGTTGGTAAGGCGGTCTTTTTATCTTGTTATTCCAATTTTTTTTGCTTGAGAGTGCGTATGTGAGATTTTGCGAATCGTAAGAAGATGCAATCGTGCATAAAGCATGTGTCTCCATGAGGTCGAATTTGCGTGCTGGTGCTGTTAAGGACCAGTGATTTATCTGCTATCCGATCAACCGCGGTCGCTCAGTCGGTTGAACAGAACGAAATCGTTTGGCTGAATCTTGTGTGGTGCTGAAGATTCAACCAATTTGTGGTGAGTGCTTTGAGGATGATCCGCAAAACTGTGCGTTCAGAATCTCTGATCAATTTACGCTGTGTCAATCAAAATTGATTTCATCTCAAAAATTTAATGAAATATATTATCGCAATTGCAACAGTCAGAAGGGCATTTCTCAGTCAGTTTTGGAGTTTGTGTGTGTATTTGACGCGCAAGCAGTTTGCGCAAACGTTGTATTCATCACGTTTTTTTGCAAAGTTGGCGCAAATGTTATGTTGGCAGTGTTTCAGTTTGTCTTCACTGACTGACGGAAAGTGATCGGGTTGGCTATTTGACATATTTGAAATGAAAACAGTCCATTAGGAAAGACACGTTTTCTGTTGCACGTGTAATTGGAATAAATGTGGCTTCTTGTTGCGAAAATGAATTAGTTTGCTTGGAGATTGCGATTGCGAAAGAGGTGCAAAAACGATGGGGACCAATTGACGGGTTTTGTAAACTTTATTAGTGTAGAATAGAGCAATTCATTTGTCCCGTGCCTACGGCCCACAGTAACTATCAGTGGTTATTATAGACGTACAGGTACAATCTACCCCATGATTGTGGTGTGAACCTGTTGTTATCTGAATTATGACTTGCATAAACTGGCTAATAAATGAGAAATTTCTGAATTGACAAAAAAAACGCTGTCAGACAGAATTTTTTTTTGAAAATAAGTTGCAAAAAATTGTTTTGGTCGTAAACAAGCCATATAAAGGACTTGTACGCTGTAGCAGCAGTTCATGTGTCTTTGTGTGTCTTTGTGTTTTATATTTAGAAGCGTTTGTTTTTTGGGTTGTAAAACCAGAAAAAATGCTGTCCTATCAGTGGTTTTGGTAATAAAGAATAGTGTAATCGGGGAGAGCATTGTTAAAAAAAATTCAATGTTCTGCGTGATCAGGAGTGATACCAGTGAACACCGGATAAGAGTCGCTTTCCTGAGCATTCGTTACCGTTAACAAATGGCTGCTATCGGGGTCCGTCCGTACCAAATGACTCGCAGAACTTGCAGCCAGCAATACACAATGCTCAAGTCCAACTTCCAAAATCTCTGTAGCTTCGATGCTTCGTACGACTACGACACAACTCCCATTCAACTTCTGTTTACATTGCTCAAAATTACGTTTTATAAACCTGAACATTCTGTTCTACACTCATAACAGAATACACAGACCAAAACGGAATACACAGGCTGAAAACAGATTCGTGCAAACGTACACAACCAAGTGTCTGCTTGCGTGTCCACGCGCGTTGTCACTTCAGCTGTCATGTTCATACGCGACATGGACATGACAAGCAAGTTTTAGTGGTCGTTCGTCAATAAGTAAGTGATGCACATTCAAAAGTATTATGATCACAACATTCATTCCGATTCACATTAATCTTGTCCAAATGCACACGCGTGCTCGTGCCGCGTTGCCAAGTGCAGCAAATCCGCGTATCAGTAGGTGTCATCTCCTTTGTCTTCGGCGTTCAGAACACCAAGAAAGTGCTGAATGGACATGAAATTAATAGGTATGTTTCGTTCACACCACTCACAGTGACGGGCGTTACAAGACGAGACAAGTTTTTATGTTTGTCCCAGTCTGGAATCGCCATTGGACTCTGGGGGTCTTTGTGCGCTTTGAAACGAATACAAAAACTGTGCGTTTTGTGTGCCAACCCAAAAACGTTGTTTTGGTTGTTCGCAGATGAATCACGCAGTTTTTTTGTCCGACATCACACAAAGATCGCTATATTCCACAAGAAGTTTATGGGGCCGTTATGACATTTTGCATTCTGGCTGGCTTCATCAGCTTCCTACATAACCTTTGTTAAAAAAAAACAACAAAAAACGTGTTTTATGCTGGGTGAAGAGAAAAGTATCGCGTTTCGCGTTATCCAGTGATCCACGAATAAAAAGCACCAACCCAGACAACCAGAGTGTGCACAGTGCATACAGTCACTGCGTTTGCCGCGCATGGTTTCTTCACGGCTGTTCAATGTTCAAGTCAGGTCGTGTATTGGCGGTTGTTTTCTGAGTCAGCAGCTGAACATAAAAAAACACCAATGGCAGAATGGCATGCGTATTTGCATCAGTCAGTCGGGAAGGACTCAGAAGGGACTTATACATCGCACAAGTTTTGGCTGCCTTTTGACAAGAAACGGTTAGTAAGAAGAACGGAGGTTCGGAGAAAGAAAAGTGCAAACATCACACAACATTGACTGGGAAACGGCTAGATTGTTATAGATTTGCTGTTGTATGTTGATGTCCTTGGAAATACACGTTTTCTGAAGTATTTTTGATTCCACCATTTTCGTGCATAATTTAACTACCGTTTCGAAATGGACGTGGGCAACAAGACAAGACACAAGTGTTTGCCTTCACTTAAGGGCACCGTTTGTTACTATGGTTTGTTGGGGAACAGAAGTTGATTTCAAAGTATTCTGCATTGTTTGGGCAGACGTCAAGTTTTCGTCAGAGAGGGATGAACGCATGTGCACTGAAATGTGGAAAATTTTTATTCAAACCGTTTTCACCGGGATTTCGAATGGGATGACTGGACTGAACTGTATTGAACTTCGAATTATGAATTGCAGAGTTTGCAGTGTTGTGAAAAAAGTATGTGGCATTTTGCCCTATTTGGCTTGAAAATTTATCAACACAAGCCCATTCGATATTTTACCTATCGAAATAGTGTCACGTTCAGCTGTCGTTTTTTGTTCAAATCGGTTTGGCTGTTTTCAGTGAGTCATTGACCACATTATGGACTACGGATTTTTTGACAAACATCTGTTGCTAACTGTGAAATAGAAAAAATGAAACAACGCATATTGAATGAAATGTAGGGATGGGCTTGGTGCCTTGTATGAGCACAAATTCCTGCGGTAAAAGATCAAACCAGAAAACAACTTCTCCATTCATCCGCATCAGCAATCACCATAAAGTTGTATGCCTGTTCAAAGGTCCAGAGGGATCGAGAAGAAGCAAGTATGCGTTGGCGATTTGACGGATTGCTTGACACGGGCAGGGCGCATGTGGGCAGGTGGCAGCATTTTAATTACAGACGTTTGTGTTCGTGTACGCACACTCTATTATCAGCAACGACAACAATGTAGTCAAAGATACTGACATGTACACGATGTGATATAGTGTGATATTTTATCAGTATGATTGCGTCGCTGTTTGTGCAGCAAACGGTGGCAAACAAGCAGTTTCAGCTGTCTGCGAATGAACTGACATTGAGCCTGAAATGCGTTACAACTCAGGTTCAAGCTTGGATTCATTCTGTTGTGCTCTTGCGTCAGTCAGTCGCCCCTCTAGGCGTAGTAGTACCAGCAACGAAAGCATTCGATTCACTTCGCTCGCCTCGCACTGCAACAGCAGCACTGACAATTTTCAAGAATGAATGTGAGAGTGCGTGGTTGCTTTGCTCTGTTATTACTCTTATTATTTTTACTG
Source organism: Theristus sp. LFF4_11 (assembly GCA_030248135.1). Taxonomy (NCBI): domain Eukaryota; kingdom Metazoa; phylum Nematoda; class Chromadorea; order Monhysterida; family Xyalidae; genus Theristus; species Theristus sp. LFF4_11. The sequence continues at coordinate 18,690 of JASANC010003389.1, read as the reverse complement.
ATAATCACAAAGTGACACTATTGCCTGTTGCCGCCGTGTGGACGCTCTTCGGAACGTGCAAATGCCAAGTATAGTTCCTGCGTCAGCTTGATCAAGTTTTGCACTTTGAAAACTATGTTTGAACTCTGAACATTGTTCCATGTTGGAAATGGAGTTGTTGCCTTTCAACAACTTTGTAGTGATCTACATGTACTGTACTGTTTGCAACTGTGTCATGTGAAAGGAGCTCATGTCGTGTGCAAGTGTCATCAGTGGGGTGGGACACAAGTTTGCTTAATGAACATGGTGAGGGCTGGCTGCATGCAAAACTTCCCCTCCCCTTCGTTCTCTCAGCTTACGAGTGCGGTTTTCAGGGCGTTTTGCCTTGTGGCGTAGTTCATTCATTCATTTCATTTTTTCTAGTGACTCGCTTTTTCCATTCATACGAATGTAAGCCGCTGATTGTCCGGGTTCGAGCGGTCGCTGTCGTGGGCGTTCTGCTGGCCGTAATATATACCGGCGTTGTTATTTGAGCCAACAACGCAAAAATGCACACATTTTCCACTCAGTGTTTGTGTCAGCAGTTCCAACAAATGCGTGCACAGAGTTTATGTTGCACGCCCCACCTCTCCACGAGTCTCGCGTGTCCTGTGTGCTGTTGTGTTCACTGTTTCCATGTGCATTATGCTATGCAGCTGGATCTGTGCGGTTTTGCGGCAGGGTTTTTTCTCTTTCTGTCTGTCCTTTTTCGGTTCCATTTTCTCAACTGAACGTCCTTTCCCGTTGCATCATGGTGGTGAATTTGTTCTCCAGGCAGGAGCTGCCAGCACAGACAGCGCGCACGTTGAAAACAGTGCTGCAATGAAAAATTATGTTCCATGTTTTTTTTATTCTTCAGTTCAAACCGGTTGCACAATTCAAATTTGCGACCAGTGCTTTCATATATATTGCGAGCAAACGGACACAGACTGCTCCATGGTGGTGGTTGGATTGCGTCTTTGTTGTTTGTGCAATGAGCCGTGTGCAGCGCTGCGATCTGCGCCAGCACCAGGCGGCGATAGATGTGATGTGCCATGAATGTGTGCGTGTGGTGTTCATGTTTGCATGTACGCCCACGCGAAACGCACGTTTCCTTCTAATACTACGCATAAGCATAATGTCTGCTATATCCGCGCACACACTAACGCTCGTTGACGCTCAGCATTTCACGTGCCCATCGTACAAGCAATTCTGCTACATAGACACACACACACACACACACACACTGCTACTGTGTGTTCTCATTGTAACGCTCATTCATACGTGTTTGAGTGTGCTACGATGAGATGAGACGACACATTGTTCACGTGTTGTGTGCGATTCAACCTTCGATACAATATACGACCATCATAAACCAATACTGCACCGCCCACCGGAGCGGCAGACGCTTGTTTGTTTGCTGCTTGTTTTCAATTGTGTGTTTGTATGTTGTATAATCAGGGGAGTATTATTGAGCAAACAGTTGCACACTTTTTTGCGGTCGTGTTGCTTGCGGTTGGCTGCTGCTGCCGCCCCAGCACTTGGTGCGCGCGCAATTTAGCGTATTATAATGTATCGACGTAACGATGCGAGCATTCGGTGTGCAGGAACAATCGCGTAAATTCATATCAATTGCTGCCTTGCACTGCCGTGGCCTCTGGCTAATTGAATCTACCTGCATATATTTATGGATGCCACCCGTTTTCTGAATATTTATGTATCACCGTTAATCACTCGATAATGTGCTTTTCTCATGTCCACAGTTCACCCGACGCATGTTTATTTTGCCCCGACAGACAACCTGTCGAAACAAAAAAATCAAATGAAAAATATAACGCCGATTTAAGCCAGTAATTGTTTTGCATTCAAAATACAAAGTGAATTCCTGGTTGATGTTCTAGAGCAACGAAACAAAACACAGCCAAGTGTACAAAGAAGAAAGAACTGAACAATAAATCGGCCACCGGAGTTTTCGACGTTCGAATCAAATGATTCATCAATGTGTCACAGACACTTGTGAGTGTACAAACGCATATCGCAATAACAGTACAACAACAGCAATCAACCCTGGCGACGCCACCGATTGAACAACTGAGCGGTTGGAAGGTGTTGGCAGACCGCGTCTTGTACCGCCGCATGCCGCCGTGCACGAGCACGCCCACTGATGTCGTGCTGAAGAACAACAACAATAAACTGAACAGGAAAATGGTGCCTTCACCATCGTCACCCGGTCACACTCACTTGCCGAGACGTTGGATCTATTTCATGAGCACGTCCATTGAGCCGTGCTGCTCCAAGGTTCGATTCGACAACCAGCAACCGGTTTTTTTTCTCGTTCGGAAATCGCTCGTGTGAATGCGTGAAATTTATTTTCAAACCATCGAGTGAAGTTGTGCTATTTCAATATCTTGAATCGTGCGAACTACGACGGCTTCTTAAGTGGAAACCTTGTAAATGGCGCTTTGAACGACTTTGTTGATGGAGCTTTACTGTGAGATTTTTTGAAAGGTGTTGCGGTTAGTTGTGGAGTGTGATGGTGATTGGTGAAAAATTTAATGATGCTGGACTGTGGTGTAGCAGTAGTTGTGATGGTTCCGATTCAATGTGTTTTTCACGTTTCACCATTCGGATGCGAGCAGGTTACATGGTGGGAAAAATTCATTTTATCCGGTTATTGCGGTATTTGCTGCACGAGTGAGAATAAACCTTACAAAACACCACCAGCACATACCGTACCGTGTTGACTTTGAGTGCGACTAGTAATTTTTTAAAATTTTAATTTAAATATTTTGAAATTTTTTTGTAAAATGTGAGCTGTTTGTTCAACCGCAGGCGTCCGGCGACAGCGGCCGTGGCGGCTCGTCCGGCTTGGCGTCCGCGATGAGTCCGGTCGATGAGATGGCTGAGATGCAGCCGCTGCCGATCTACGAGTTCGAGGTGCCGCAGACGCTGGTCGGTCTCGTGATCGGCATCAAGGGCAAGACGGTCAAGGAGTTCCAGGACAAGTCCAACTGTCGCATGACCATTCGCCGCAATCACAAGTCGGCACGAGAGGGATACCAGATATGCACGGTCGAAGGTGAGACGGAGACGGAGCAGTGTGCTGGCGTTGGCTGCATTTGGTGCATTGCTTCGAACCACAGCACTACAGCGCTTTTGTTTTGTTTTACTGAGCGAATATTGTGCTCAGCTCGGTAAAAAAACTCTTGTGTTTTGCACACCATTACTGAAATTGAAAATGATGCTCTGATAAGTCATACGTTATATCACCAGGTGGATACAGCCATCTTAGCATCTCTTGCGCGGTATCTTTCTGACGCTTTATTCCTTGCCAGGTCTACGCGACAACATCAATTACTGCATGCAGTTGATCAGACGAAAGTTTCCGCCTTCAAGATTTCCGGAGTTGAATTTGTCGCCAGTGCTGCCGCAGCCGGTCACCAGCCCGTTGCCAGCGGCATTCTTTGAAAAGACAACCACTGTAAGCGTCTTTTTTCCTGCCGATTTTGTATCACTGCTGCAATGTAATTTTGTACTTTTGCTCAGAACAAAGTGCGTTGCTTTGTGTGAGACATGATGTCATGCGACTAGTGACTCTGGGCTTTTTTTCCATTTAAATGGCTGCAGTTTGCGTTTTTTTTTTGGCCGTTTCTATTCGATTTATGGGGAGAGAATGCAAACTGCTGATTTTGAAAGAAAACGTAGAGTTGGCTCAGTTAACGAATGGTCAATGAGTTTCAAAGTTTTCGGACTGTTTCAGTTTTTCGTTTTGTTCCAGCACACTTCGCAAGTTCTGTCTGCCCCTGAAGCAAGCCGTTTCATTGCAGCTATCGTTGCCAGCTGGCGTCACCATCGAGGTAGCCGTGTCGTCGATGCAGCACCCGGGTCACTTTTTCATCCAGCAGCCGACGCATCCGACGTTTCCAAAGCTCAGAGAAATGGACGGCTACATGGCGGCCGTGTACAGTCAGACGGCTGGCGTGCCCGGCATTCCGAAGCCAGTTGGCGGTTAGTGGCACTGGCGAGTGGCGACAACAACACAGCAGTACAGTCACGGCACTCTTGTGTTGTTGTCAGAAAATTGTTGTTTCAAGCTGCTGATTGGCTACGCCGTGCGCACACGTAACTCAACATGTTGCACATAAACACGACATTCATAAGATAATTAGTTGAGGAAGAATTGACAAAGGCCATGGCAGACGTGAACACGCTGCGAGAACACTGATAGCGCAAAATATCATCTGCCATTCAGGTCGACAATGAAGTTTTCCTCAAAACTGGGGATTATCTCAATGGCAAGCAAGCAGGGCATAGTAACTGCTCAAAATCCAATCAAACACAAGCAAACACAGACGGCACGGCGTGGGCGACCGCTGGCTGTTGTTGACATTTGCGACATTGAGCTGCCTGAGCTGCATTTGCTATTATTTCCTCTGTGTGTGTGTGTTTGCTGAGCCGTAATTTTGTTCCAATCCCATCGTTTTTTGTTGGGAGGAAATTGCGCTGCGCTAACAGAGACTGAAAAGACGCCCGCCCATTTACTCACGGATAAACGTTGAAGGCCGCAGTGGAACCTGTTTTACTGTGTGGTGTGTCTGATTGGCTTGGAACAGTTCCAAAAACACGTCAGTTGCAGTTGTCAAACGCAATTGTTACCCCATTTCAAGTCAGCCAAATTTTGTTTTAAAACACGCGTGTGTGTGCCAAAAAAGTATGCTGAACTTCTTTTCGCGAGTTAGAGTGTGCTGATGTGGTGATAGATAGCAGGAGCACGTTGAAAACAGCAGCACGCAAACACGCAGATAGTCAGTCGGCAGACGTTTGTTGCGTTGTGCCATTGCACAGCAGAAGGTCACAAGTAGCATCATTTTAAAAATAACGTTTTTGTTTGAATTTCAGTGTGCCAAATAAGTGACAGCTGATTGAAAGAAACGGTTCGGTGGATTTATGACCTTTCCGTCTTTATGATTCGGCCGGCTCACGCTAAAATGTATGCAGTGTTACTATACATGTCTGGCTGGATGGTATGGTGTGCCAGGCCAGCCCAAAGTTATGTACACACACTTTTTTCAATGTACGCTATCGGCTTGATGGGGACTGGAATGATGTCGTATTGAAGTTGCATATTTGAATGGATCTATCAGTTTCTTTTTATTTGCTGGTACTGGTAGTTGTTGGGCAATCTGAATTCTTTTCATTTTGCCTTATTTGACGCTGTGGAGTGAATGTCTGTTCATCGTTGTCCACATTTTGTCTCATTTCTGTCAAGTGTGACTTATGTGTAACAAGTGTTCGCGGCTGGGGAAATCCGTGTTGCCAAAAGCACTGCAACACACGCCTCGTAGTGTCGCCATCGCGCCGCACACCGCCGCAGCGCCTTCCTGTTGATTTGCATCGTGCAATTTTCACCGTGTCTATCCGCCAGTGTCACACATTTTTTCCGCATCAGAAAAAAAACACTCGCCTCTCGTGCGGTGTTTGTTACATTCTTACGGCTGCACTCAATCGCTGCTGTCTGAGAGACATTTGTGTATCAGATTGAACACAGTGATCATTGCAATGCACACAACGTTGCCGATGTTCGTAGGTGGTGGCGTCAGCAGTTGATATCCACGCCGGGGGGAGGGGAGTCGTGGTGTGTTGTTCTTGTTGTTTGAATACTTTTTGACTGTGCTAAAACGCGACTTGCTGGGGTTATCAGCGTCGTTTACTGTTTGGTTGCGCGCCAGTTTTTTTTGCAACATTTTTTGCCAGTAGAGGCACTTGTGGCAGTTTTTTGCTTTTTTCGACGTTCACGCGAGCGATGAAGCGGACCAGCAAGACAGGACGTTGGTTGGTGTTGTGCTTGTTGACTGACTTCACTGGACCTGAATTCGCAGCGGAGTGTTTGTTGTGTTGTGTTTTCATTGTTCGGCGTTCTTTGGCAGTGTTTTGTATTTTTTCTATACCTCTAATGGTCTTGGCTGGCATGTTTTTGCATCGTAAATTTTGTCATAACTAAAGACGAGCGAGCCCGGTTTTCGCGATATTTGTCTGTGTGCTTTGTTGGAGCGATTGTGTGGTGGTGGTGCAATGAAGCGCAATACAGACGGGCACCACTGTCCTGTGAAAATTGCAAATGATTGCGAAACACCTGTGTTGGGGAGGTGAGACTGCCTGAACGACCGCTGGTTGAGCATTTCAATGGATGGGGGGTGTGCTGATGCGAATTTGAGGTCACTAATAGAAAACCAAAAATAGAAAAAAACAACTTACAAATATCGATGTCTAAAATGGAATTGTTTGAAAAACTTATCTGAAAAAAAACCGTTTGCAGCACACATCCTGTGCGCAGCGCCATGCGTCGGCGGGTGGTATCGCTCGGTGGTGTGTCACTATGACGAAACATCAGACGAAGTGCTCGTGAAGTTTGTCGACTACGGAGGATACACGCGCATTGCGGCGTCTGACCTACGGCGGATTCGGTGCGGTGTTTTGTTGTTGTAACGCACAGTGCTGTGCGCTGATTGTTGCACGATGTCGAGAGCGCTGCAAACGATCTGTCATGCTGTGTGAAGTTTTCCTTTCAGAAGCGATTTCACGGCGTTGCCGTTCCAGGCGGTCGAGTGCTATCTGGCGCATGTCGCGCCTGTGCCGAGCGCAGACGGTGCGTGCGCAATGCGTTTTGTTTTGGGAACGTTTTTGCCTCGAGAACTGCGAATCAAGCGTGTAATTCGACTGTTTTTTTGTGGAACAAATCTGGGTGTGATGTGAACTGTTTATTGCAGAAGACCCGGACAGCAGCTACGGCGGGTGGTCCGCGGCGGCGGTGCAGATGTTCAACGACGTTGCGTGCAAGAATGTCATCGAGGCGTTCTTGGTAGGCACCAGCAACGATGGCATCAGTGTCGTCGAGTTGTATGTCACCAGCGATAATCAGGTGTGTGTGGCGATCGTTGAGATGAAAAACCTGATCTGCTCTGCTTTGGTGACTTATGTTAAAGTTATCCATTATTGTATTGACCAGTGCTGGTGTTTTTTCTGACCGAACGACTTTGTTGGCCCGCCCCTCGATGGGCCTGTTTTTCCCAGCGTGTCACGGGCCAGTTTCTATAACACAACAATTTGTAACACAAATACGCCCATAATATCTGGATAGTCTGTGCGATTTCGGAATTCAAGAATCGACAGTGTAATAAATTATGCCTCGGCTTTGCTCCCCCCCCCACCCGAAAGCCAGACGAATGGTAAACGTCGTACAACCAACGTCGTTTACAACGGCTAAATCGTACAATAGAATGCTGCTGCTGTTTTGCTGTGTTACAACGCCAATCAGCTAGCAGTTGTATTTGGCTAGATGCAAACGAGCTCGTTTGTGTCTGCCGGTGTTGTTTGTTCTCTATCTCATTTCTGGCAATTTATTAGCCGTCGTTGTAGCAGCAGTCAGTGGCAGTGTTCGAATTTTGCTTTTGTTCACGAGAGCAGTTTACACGCGGACACAAGTAGTTTTTCGGTTTTTACGACGTGGAGGTAGCAGTAGCCGTGGGACGCAATGTCAACGGAGCGAATGAGACGCACATTTTTTTGTTGCGTTTGCCCCCCCCCCCCCACTTCAAGCAGAGCAGGGGCACGTTGGCCGACAGGTGCGCACACTTTCATTCTTGTGCGTTCTCGAACGCATTTCTCTTTCTGAAGTGCCGCTTCGTATGTGCACGTTTTTCGGTGGGAAAATTTGGAAAATGCGGCTCATAGGGATCGGCTCAATGTGCCGATTTGGTATACTTTTGAATGGCAAGGATTTTCAATTCGTTTGATCGGGGTTTCGGTGGAAGAATACAAGCGAATTCCGTATTTTTAGTTTTCGAAAGAATTAGTGGGGTAATGAAAGGAATTCGAACATGGAATTTCGTCCAATAATCCTTGGTTGTTGTCAGGAAATCAAACGTTGAAAAAAACTTTCAGAAAATCGACATCGGTCGTCTGCTGGTGGAGCACGGCTATGCGACGTTCACGACCAGCCCAAGTGTGTCGCCGCAGAGCTCTGGAACAAGCGAATAGAGATGAATTTTTGGGGAAACATCTGAGCCGGCAATGCAATGTACCAATGTCATCAGCACAAATATCGGCAAAGGAACTTTTGAGTTTGTATAGACTGATATTCGGTCCGTCAGAATCGTAGAGAAACGCGCTGTCTGTTCTCGCTTAGATTTGTTCGATTTTCATGGAAAATAAGAGCGTCTGTCCGTGGTTTGTTTCTTTTTTCAGGTATGACTGTCGTACCTACCTAATGCTGTAGTGGTCTGGACTGGATTGCTTGTTATTGTTGCTTGGTTACGTTTGCTAGAGTTATGAGAGTTTTTGGAAAGATTTTGTTTAGATGTAGAATTATATTGGCTTGGAATGAAATATTTGAAGAAAGTAGTTCTTTTGTCAATTTCTGTTTCATTTTGTTTTGGAGTGTTCATTCACAATTTGTTTCTTGTTTTTGATCATTCGTTTCCCTGCTTTTGCATCATGCTAACTGGGTTGTTTTCTATTTTTCTTTCTGTTGCAGTTGCTTGTTCGTGAACTTTTACTGTTTTTAGGTTTTTAAAAGGAATTTTGCGAACTGAATTGGAAATTTTGATTTTATGTAATTATTGAGGTCCACTGCTCTCAAAATGTTTTACTTTTTGTCGTTTTTTGGTATTTTATGTTACTTTTTGCATGCTGTTGAAGGAAAAGAAGGCGGTATTGTTGTTAAGAGTCCACCACGACACGACAGTTTCGTTGGACTTGTGTCAGTTTTGTTTTATCATTTCGTGTTCCGTTTTTTGTTTCGCCGTTTGCGCTTTTTGTGTTTGCCTGTTTTTGTTGTTGTTAGTGTTTGTGGTTTTTTCTTGTGGTCATTGTTTTGCTGTTAATTTGTCTTGTTGTGGTTGTCTGTTATTGTTAATTCTGTTTATTGCTGTATGGAAATCGGTTCTTTTGTTTTTAACTGTTTCCTCTACACTTGCAGCAAAAAGCATCGTTTTTTCCAAATCTGATCGGATGGATTTGAAGCGGTTTGATTTGTCAAGAACCAGAGAGATGACGTGACTTTTTGCTGAATGGAAAAACAACATCGCGATGGTGAAACTTTGCAGTCGACTAAACTGAAAGCTGGGGATCAAAAATGTTTGAGAATTTTTACAGTTACATTTTTATCTTGAGTCGTCTACATGGTTTTTCACTATGCTTATTGGGAAACATTGTTTTTTTTATTCTATATGGTCTCGTTTGTTCCAACATCTTGCAACATCTTTATTGAATTATAATCGATTTTCGTCAAAAAAACATTGAACACAACAACGCACCCGTTATTGCTTGGCACCAGTAGTTTGGATCTGTTTGCGTTTCTCGCACAAATGACATAAATTCGTGGTCCCTGGATACTTGATGTCGATTTAAGCAGATTTAAATAATTTTATAAGGTCGCAACTTCAGTTTACGGGCAAAATATGCGATTACAATTCCTATATCAAACATTTTGACAACTGAAGAATGATATATGTTTAGAATTTGAGTCACATTGTTTTCTATCAATCATTGGTATGGTTTTCTTGAAGATGTAAATTCATTTGTAATGACTTTTGAAAACGAAAATACGGTTTTTTTGTTTGGAATTATACGGGATTGTTATTGGGTTTGTTTCGGATTTTACGAAGTTCTAACTCTAGGTTGGTGGTGTTATTAAAAGTCTATCTGAAAATTGTCTGATCATTTTCACTATAAGATTCTGCTAGTTAGAAGTATGACATCCGAGAAATAGCATCTATCTACACACAGAAACTGATAATGCGTTTTCAAAGTTTGCGGAAAAGTGCACGTTTTGTAACTCTGTGAGTTTTATGATTTATCGTGATTATATCTTGAAGCCTTCTTTCCACATACAATAAATAAGCAATGATGGATTTTTATTTACAGATTTATTTTAATGTTCGGTGACATTTATGTTTTTGTGTTTTCAAGTCTTCAAAAAATGCCTGCGTTTTTCTCTTGGTGAAATAGAATTTTTTATCATTTTGTAAAGGTCCGTTTATGTTGAGTGCGTATACGGCACGTCACGTCAGGTCAGGTCTTGTCTTTACCGTTCAGACAGCCGTACGTACGTACGACACGGCACGGTCGTCTTTATGTCTTGTGTTGTTGCATATTACCGTTCATGGAGACGTCACGTTGACGCACATACGTCCGTATACGTCAGTATGATCGGGCCTGAAACGAACGAAGTTGAAAGAAAACCACTCAACCAAGAAGAGCATATTTTCGATAAACGTATTTCAGCAAGTGTCTAAATTTTACAACTTGTATTGGAATCTGTTTTTACTTCCCTCCCAGTGCAAGTGTTTCAGTTCTGCAGTTGTGTACAATTTTTCTGCTTTGGACACCAGCTTCAGATCATCACAAAGTTTTTAAACAACGTTTCACGTCATTTATGGTTTTGTATTCTGTGTTGTTGACTTTTCACTGTTTTCTTGTGCGTGTTTAGTTTGCTGTGTCGCGTTTCGTTCATGTTTTTCGCTCTCTGATTGTCGGTTTATCCCAGTTTCACGTGTTTTTTTTACTCGAAAAGCGACGAAAAGTTCACGTTAAAAACAATAAAACTGCTAATTTTCCAACAACAAAATTCTGGATTGTTTGCGTTTCATGATGTCTTGCAATGGGCCTCCCTCCGCCCACCCAATTAGCATTCGGAATCGGTGACAGTTTGGCTCAACTGAAAAAAACCACACCTTTCAATTCAAAGTCGGCATAAAAATTGTGCAAAAGTCTGAGCGACTTTTTCAAGTTCCGATTTTAGGTGGTCTGTCTGTCTGTGGCTTCCATCGCCTCGTTCAGCTGGCGATTTTATTTGCTCGCAACTTGAACTTTTCGAACGGAAACTAGGTAAAACGACCGTGTGTCGCACGTTGGTTTGGAACGCTGTAATTGGAAACTGATGTGCAACTGGCTGAAAATGTGTTTCAGAGCAGACAACTTTGAAGAAACTTTACTAGCAGGACGAAACGTGATTATTCGTGGATTACATAAAAGTTATACGCTGATGTCTGCACTGGCGTTGTGTTCTAAGGAGCGCTCGGCCACGTGTGTTTTTAGCATGGCTTCCCAACTGCAACTATTTCATAATTTCTAGGTTCCATTTTTCTTCTGGTATTCCACATTATATTGCCTTTTTGTGTGTTTCCATTTTTGAAAGGCCACTAAAGATGGAGACCCAAGATACCATGGAAGAATGTCAGAAAAACGCACCGAGTGGCCCACTTTAGTCTTGTCGCGTGCTTATGCGATTACGCCCGAAGAATGGCTATGGCTACACGTGAGTCGCCGTCGCACACACGCCACCACATACGTTTTGATTGCGCCAAAAAGTACCCTATCTGACTGTAGCAAAAAATGCAAGTTCGAAATGTTTTGCCTTCTCTAACAACCCGCTTCAAAGATTATTCAGCAAAAGTACGTAAGAAAGAAGAGCAAACATCTTGCAAGCACAATAATATGTGAAAGCTGACCACAATACAATGATAATAATAATATTGTGGAGACCACGAAGTGGCGGCCACGGAGTCTAGAGGGGCACTATGGGGAATAAATAAGCAATTGTTTGAGTGCACCGCGCCAGCTGCAGCACATAAACCGCGTTGCTTTTGGTCTGTTTTATTTGGCGCTACTCTGTGCGGCACATTTCTAGCTGCACCTTCGTATGTGCGCATCCGCTGCTGTGTTGTTCATGTTTGCTGTTTATTGTTGTTGTTTTGCTCTTCTTTTATTCACTCTCTCGTGTTTGTACATGTACGTTAAGCATTTTTGCCGACTTTAATTCTGCGTGGTTTTTCTAACGACAAAAAAAACGGGTAGGTTGGATACAGCTAAACTTGTAGTGCGCATTTTGCGTTGTGGCATCATTTCCATTCCACCACCGCACAACTTTGAGCAACAGCTTGAACTTATAACTACATACAACACTGCATAATGTAGCACACGTCTACAACACTGGCTGCTGTATGTTTTGCTGACAATGCTAATAACTAACAAAAACATATAACCGTTGTACTGCGAATGTTTAGTGTGTATTCGCTGCATGTCTTATTGCTGTAGGGATTTCAAGACGACAACTTTTCTTGGCGCGACAGTTTTTCACAGTACGTGGACATCGATGAAAAAATCATAAAACGACAAACGCCAAGCTGTTACGCTAAGTCAAGTCACCAGCTGGTAACTTCATTAAAAAATATAAAACCGCGAATGCTGCTTTAGATAAGAGCTTCAATCTGCTACTGATTTTACACTGGCATCTGGCATTTGCTGTCGTTTCGACGGTGAAACCTTAGTCAGCATTAGCCGTAATCAGTGCGATATGAAGAGTGTGTATGGCGCTTGAGCCTCAATAAGACTCTGCTAAAGTTGTGTATTTTGCGCTGCTTGCAATATTGAAATGCAGGCTTATGGAAAACTGTTGAAGATCGAAATCAGGTGATGAGTTGAATCTCTTGTGCAATTAGTTGATTGGTTGCACTTGCGTTTTGTTGTGACTGCATATTATATGTGCATTGGGTCAGCTTTGTGCGGCGGAGTGCGCAGCTTTCCATTTTGAATGTTGCAGCTGTACAGTATCCGTCCGTGTATACGGCGAAAGAGAACGGTTGATGAAAAAATTGTTAATGAAAATAATCGCATGCGAATACACACTGCGCGTTCATTCGCTGTCCACCCCCGCACTACACAGCTCTTCACGTGTGTGTGTGCCCGCTGCTACTGCAGCAAGCGACAATTTTCGCTTTGCCCGTGAGCGGTGTTTTTTCATGATTACATAGGACTACGGTCATTGGAGCAGCGTCTTTCTTGCTCACTCATTCAGTGCTCGCGTGCAGAGTGTGCCATGTGCCGTCGTGCCGCACCGTCTTGTATTTCCCATGCGTAACAGCTGCTGAAGCACACTAGACGTGTGTGTGTGTATGCTGTTTGAATGTTGAAATGAACACACACGCCGTCTGCTGGACAGCACTTCTGAGCACTGTTTGTTTATCAAAGTTGTTCGTTCATTTATCAGTCTGGAATGCTGTCCACTCATCAGAAAGCTAAAAAAACACACGATGTGTCTGTGAAGTTCATATGGCACATTTATGTTGCGGTGTGCGCTCGTTCATACACGCAACTGAGGCTGCTTGCCACTGCGCAGCTTCATGCTTCACGGTCCAACTGTTTGTTTTTACCTTTTTTGTGGTTTTCCGTTTTCATCGCACATCAAATGTTGCAATATTGCGCATGACTCAGTGTCGCTTGTTGTGCTTCACGTTTCCGTGAGGCGCTTTGTCAACAACGCTGCGTGACATGTAGTTGTAGTGGTTTTGTTTTTGTGCACGCGTTTACAAAGGCCTAATAAGAATCCCCACAGAACTTGCTAATTCAAACAAGCGCACAACAAAAACATCAGCGTTTTCATTGACTTCATAAGCTGAAGAAATGCAGCGACCGCGCGTGCACTGCACAGTCTTCGCGTCAACGGGTGTAGCAGACACGCACAAAATTACTTCATGAATACAAAATGAAAGTGTACGTACGCTCTGCGGTCTGTTGTCCGCGCGACTTTCTAGACGGCCAACTTTGTCAGTGTACGCCGATTATCTGATCTTTTTTGCCAAATAAGCTTGTTTTTCTCTGTCCGTTGTCTTGCGCAAAACTCCGGCAACTGTGTGCAACGTCAGTGGTTTTGAACTGTGATTCAGAAAAATTTGAGAAGGAATCTTGCTGCGCGATTTTGAAAAAAAATTGTATCCAAAGTTTTTAGAGACTGTTCGGGCCGCAGTGGTGTCGACAGACAAAACAAAACCGTTTATAGAGGCAAAACTCAGTATCCATTTTTTGGGTTCTGCGATTTAATACGTTTGCTGCAGACGTAGAAAGAAAGCTAGTTTCAATCTTCATGTGGCAAATTCAAAACAGTCAAAGTGACGGGACGGGACCCTATTGCGGAAACCCGTATATCACTTTAGCATTTTTGAATTCACGCGTCATGTATGAAACTGTTTTCCTTCCGTGCATTGAGTCTCGCAACTAAAATAGACGATAATATCCATACAGTTGTTCTACTCATCGCTGGAGGTGAGACATGAGCTCAAAAATGTTTTAAAACAAAATGAGTTGTGCAGCTGAACTGCGAGATTAAACATACGACAGCAGAGATACAACCGTCACAACATATACTGGCGTTTGTTTGAGACACATAAAGCAGCTTGTAAGGCTAATCAATGTGCATAGATGGCTGTAAATGTTAGCTGTGTCTTGTATAGTAGACTAGACAGAAGCAAACCGAACGCCAACAACAAACACTTCGAGGGCAGTGTACGATGAGGCACAATAGCCTTTCTGATTTTCCTTCATTCATTCGTCCGTTTGTCGGCACGTCTCGCACGTCCGCGTGTCTCACTGCCTTGCTTTTATTCATGAATGCACCTTCAGGAGTCAAACAGAACACTGAGTTTTTGTTTCGGTGGTAAAAGAATCCAAATGCAACGCACCTTATTGGCGACGTTTCGTTTGGCGGGCCACACCAATTCAATATTTCAAAATTGTTCAGTATTTCCAAAACTTCAGCGCGTGTTATTTTTGACCAGACAGCAACTTACAGCATTTCACCTTTACTTTCACAAGTCGGCATAAAACTTCAGGTTTAATTGTCACTTTTTCCGGTATTTTTTTGTATTTCCGGTGTTTGATTTCATGAAACACCCTAAAACTGACAGCACCAGTGCAAGGCAACCAATCAATCCCTTTTGCCATTTACGGCTTCTGTGCCTGCACCACACACAGCAATCTTGTTAAAAAATCACATTTGGTTTCTTGGAGTGTCCCCATACCCCATGCACTCAAGCCAACGTCCTGGAACTAGCCACGCTCAATCAATTATCAGAAAATGCTGAATTCAGACAATTTAGTACGCCGCGTTTCGTTTCATTTTCTAATTTTGTTATCTTACGACACACGCAAGCCCTGGTTTTTCAGACAATCTTGCGGGGCAAAACCATTTCATACAACCGCGCGGTTACAGTTTGACAGTTTTATCAAATAAATCTTTTCTGGTTTTGAAACTTGAACTTAAAAAACTATGAAATGGAAAACTTTTTTGAATTTTCGTTGATTGTTCATTGTTTCTGGTTGTCTCATTTAGCCTGCTGAACAATTTGGAATTGATGCTGTGATGAAGCAAAAAATATTGTCAAACAAGACAAACAAGTGATGCGTTTGCGTCATATTGCAGGAGCAAAACACGGGCAGACGCAATGTTAGACTTTTCTGAAAGTGTCTCAAAAACGTTTTTCAAACTGAATATTTAAGATAATTTCACTGGTATGATTATCCAGTATCAAAATTTCTATGAGTGGCTGTCACATTCCGTTGGGATGGTTTGTTCATGCCAACTGATGTGGCCATTTTTGTAAAATTATCTCTCTCTGTGCTATCGCTCAGTAATATTGCATTTTTTCAAAGGACAACAACGATTCCATGTGGTCGTGCAATTTTCCGTTTGCATCAACGTTCAATGTAAACAGCATATTTTGTCTGACTGACGCCTGCACAGTCCCGTGGGATTCCGCGGCACCAAAAACGGAGGCAAAATGTGGTGGTGCGGTACACAGTCTGCAAAATCGGCATTTATACGTGTACAGCATTGTATTATAGTTTCAGAAAACAAGCGATTTTTAGGTGCGTCACGTTCTCCTGAAATTGAAATGCACTTATAATTGAAAAAAAGCTTTCCGCGCACAAAAATTAGAATTCTGAAACAAAAATTTCTCACTAGCCGGAGACAACGTTGGTGCGGTTTTTTTGCGAAAAAATGCGCCTCGCGTACAGGGGCGAGAAAAGCTGTTTGTTTATGCATGACAAACAAACATGCCCAACGGCACCGCTGAGCGCAGCCAGCAGCCGCAGTACAGCCAGTGGCAGTTTTTATTCGGAATCGCGTGTGCTGAGCGCACATGAAACAAGCGACGACGGACACGCGGAGTTGGTTGGTGACACGCACACACAGGCCACGAATCACGATCGATGCAACAACTCGCACACACCTTTTGTGCGCAATTCGCTGATGGGCGAACCGTTTGACGCCTTTATATTACCCACTTGAATTCAGCGTTTTTTTTCACAGTCGCAATTGCAGATACTTGTGCGTCACCAGACCACACATCTTCGACACAAGAACTATAACACTTGTTTCAGCGTCTCATTGCGTTTTTGCGACACAACGCTGGCTGTTCGCTGGCTGATAACGCACACATTTGCGCAGCGGCCATGTCACCATCCACCGTGCTGGTCTTCTTATTACTGCTGCTGCTTATGTATTTCTTCTCCAATTTTATTTTCAGACATACCTGCCCAATCATATTGTCCGACCGACCGAAGTTTATAAAATTTCATCAATAAAAATTCCGGACGAACTTGAAACGCGAGCGATGAAGGATAATGTGGGACTAAAAACTTCAAACCACAAAAGCAGTTCAACCTAAAAAACTTATATCATTGCCCAACAAGAGCTCCACAGAAGCGAAGCGGGCAAACATGGAAACCACGAAACTGACGACCTCACGTCAGCAGCAGAAGGCAAAGACGAGCATTCAATGGAATCGCCTGTCGCCGGCGGAATTTGCTCAACTGCAAGATTACAGAGCATGTGAGTTTGCGATTTTGAAATCATCGATTTATGTCCTGTAATGAATAAATTTCTGCGTTTGCACTGAAACATTGTCTTGACTGGGTGCTGATTGTTTTTATTTTGTGCACTCATTGTCACAAGAAACTTCTATCACACCTATCGTTGTTTTACAGATTCAAACACAAAAGTGAAAGATGTATTAGAAGAGCTGAACAGTGGCGGAGAGCTGGCTGAGTACTGTACTGATTCGGAGGTAAGAAATTTCTCTGAGTCTGAACATCGTCCATTTTCGTTTCAGTTTTGTTTGGAAAAGGAAGTAAAAATTGGTTGTTGGCAATTGTTTTCAAATGTAATTTATGGTATTGCGCGAAACTTTTTTTGCAAGTGTTGCATAAGCTGTGAGGATATTATTGACAGCTTTGTTTTGTGTTGCTTGAAATGTTTTGACATGTGTAACGTTGAATAAACCACGCTGATTGTGAAAAAATGTGCTTCTGAACGCCAAAACTTTTGGCGTTGTAAAAGACAATCTGGGTTTTTGCGGCTACATCTGTTTGGTTTACGGTAACAACAGGAACTGGAATGACAAAGAAGATACCAATAGAAAGTGACTGAAGAAAGCTGCCGTGAGGTATACACACAACAAACTTTAAGTGTCGCTCGGCCAGTTAACAAAATTGTTTTCCATTATCATTTGCAGACGATCGGCTACGAAGGCTTTCAAAAGCTGCTCTGCTTGTATTTGGAGGCAGACGTGCCCCCCGAACTGCAGCAGCACTTGTTCATGTCGTTTGTGAAGCGGCGAAACAGTGCAGGTTGTGAAAAGCAATATTGTTTAGTTCACAAGAATCTTTTATTGGGCGTTTTTTAAATTTTATTATTGAGAATATTTTTTTTCAATCTGCATTCTGTTGACAAGATGTGAGATGTTGACATTGCCCGAAGAAATAAATCCCATCAGGACGACAAGTACACGAATTATTATTGCAATTTTTTTTTCAAATCCGCTGACTAAAAAAACAACAACAGAATTTTGCTGCAGGTGACGCGACGTGGGCGGCGGCGGGCGCAGCGAGCACCTCCGATGGTTTACTGCACCACTCGACCTCGTTCCCCGAGCAACATAAATTCTTTGCGCTCACAAACAGCCGCCTGTCGTCGACGAAACAGCAGCTGCACGTGAAAATGGCGGTGCTCAGCGAGAAGATTCACACCATCGGCGGCAAGCTCAGCAAATCTGGTCGGTGTTACGAAATTGAAACGGTGTTACTTTTTGAAAACAATTGAATGCGTTGAAAGCTACACGATTGCTTCAGTATTTGTTTCGACTGAGTTTTGCAGGCAGCTTTCAAAACGTGTTCACGAGCGCAAACGCGACGCCCGCGATTCGACCAACCCACTCGACCACCTTACCTGGTCTGTCGGATCACCGCTGTTTTGCTCATTTACAGCACAAATTTCCACTTTTTTCAACTTCTATTTTCTTTGTTGTCAGCTTCAGCAGCAGATGCTCACCCACACAAGGATTCTCCACCGGCAGCGTCGAGAGCCTCGTCGCAAAAATCCACTGGCTCACGAACGTCCGGTGATTCGAGTGAGCTGAAGCAAAAAAATCTTTATTTCAACAAAATCGACTTCGAATTTCTTGACGATTTCAATCCTCCAGCTACAGCTGTTCTGTGCAATAACCAGTCATCAGCTGTTTCCTCAAAAAAGCACATCCCAATGAATTTAATTTCCGAGCACCACCATTCAGCGCACACGGCAGCGAGTAGCAGCGCACCAGCAAAGCAGCGGCATCTGATCGAGCACACAACGGCACTGCCGCCCGAGGAGGCCGCTGCAACGACGCACGATGAGCTGCACAGTGTCCGTGTCAGACTGAAGGACATCGCGTGCTATCTGTCGTTGCTCGAGGGGGGACGGCCGGAAGACAAGCTGGAATGTCGGTGACACCGCGATAACGGGGCTTCTAAGTTGGCTACTAAGATATTATCTAAAAATGCGTGAGACGCATATAAAAGGAGGAATATGGCCTTGTG
>JASANC010003388.1:0-10594 GCA_030248135.1 Theristus sp. LFF4_11 | reverse complement strand
CACGGGTCAATTTGCTAGTAAAACAAAAGCAATGAAATAAATCTAAATGAAAAAAAATTCAAATTCCGATTCGACCAACCTGAGTACAATCGCATTCGCGGTGACGTTCAGCTGTCTGAGTTGCGTGAAAACAGTTTTCGACAGTTGCGCAATCGGCAACAAATCAACAATCGTGCGCTCGTCGATTTCATCAGCCGTCTCTGAACGCTTCTTCTCGCGCACTATCAGTTTCTCCAGCCGGCTCGCCACCAGACTTGACAGAATGTCACTTAAATCACCAGCTGCGAAGTCGATCAACGTCAACGCTCGCAGGTTTCGTTGATCGCGCAACAGAGCGTTCACGGATTCTCCATTGTCGCCACCGAACATCGCAAACGAGATCACGGCGGCGCCTGTGCGAGCCACTTCTCGCAGGAACTCGGTCGTCAGCCGGTTCAACTGTTCATCTTCGTTCTCACTGCCGGTGTTTCTGCTGCATCGTCTCAAACAAATATCAACCGACTGCAATTGTTTTGGCGCCAGTTTTCTCACCAGTCGGGTGACCAACGGCAAGAGTTGCGCATTCAGCTGGATTCGCACGCTCAATCGCCGTAGCAGTTTGAACGCGTTGCACTCGAAACAACTGTCCAAAACAGCACGCAGCACTTCGCAGCCGCGCTCAAGTCCGTCGCGGAACCAGAAATCGTCGATGTGAACGTCGAGCTGTCGGAGCTGAGTGGCTCGACTGAGAATGAAGATGAGCGCGGTGTCCGCATTGTTCGGCCGCTTGTTTGTTGCTTTCTGACATTTCAGCGAACAGTGGTGGTTTCGATTTGAGTCGAACTCGATTCTGCAATGTGTTGAGTCGTTCATTGCATTTAGAATTTTGAATTTTCTCTGCTATGCACTCGTCAGGTTTCGTCAAGAGAAATGCGAGTTGTTGTTCTGTTCTGTGTTGTTCAAAACATACCCTTGCGATAGTGTGGTGGCACATGGTGCTGGATCACATTCACGACACGATGTATGTGCTGCATTTGTGAGCAATGGCGTGTGGTGTGGTAACTGCTCATGCAGTGCACTGCTGCAGTGATGCAGGTTGCCACATCGACCATGCAGTGTACATGTTCCACCACACCGGTATGGTTCAAAGTGAATTTCAAATTTCAATTTCAAAATGAAATATAGCGTGTTCGCGTGAACGACCTGTACGACGGCGGTGAGTCGGGCAGAATTTGCTGCTGAAACAGCTGCACCTTTGACACTCGGTCCCATGCTGCCGACACGTTCAGTGTGGCGTCAAACAGTCGACAGCAGCGGGCGAACGCGGCGCGATCCTCCAAGAATGCCACGTAACTGGTTAAACGAGCAAAGAACAACGAAGAATAACGGTAGCAACCCGTGGAGGCATTGATAACTTCTACACCATTCTGCGTTGTATTCTGGTTACCATTCATATTTTGTCGTGTTCTGTTGGCGTTTGTGGGTGTTTTGAGTTTGGAAAGTTCCACTGGGGAGCGTTTTCAGAAAGCGCTTGTTCTGTGGTGTGAGCGTGTGATTTTACAGAATAGTAGGAATTTTATGGCGCACACAAAAACAGGCGTCAACTGAAAATAGGTTACAGTCTTGTTTGCTTGTTTGTTAGTATCTGTCTTATCTAAGAAATTTACTTGTTCTCCATACATTTCTTCTTGCTTTTGTTTTTGTCATGTGTTTTTTGCCCTTCCGTAAGTCATGTGCGTGATTGTTTTCTTTCTTTAATGGTGCTTTGTGCGTATTAGATTTTATCAGTGACCATCATTGTTTTACTTTTCAATAAAACTCGCGTAAAATTGCAAACTTGGTGTCAAGACAAACCAGTACAATCTGGAAAACTAAAAATTTTACGAGCCAAACGAGAAATTTTGTTGTTTTGGTGCCATTTAACATTTCAATATTGCAAACAAGCAATTTTTCTACTCTGAAACAAAGTTTTTGTTCTGTTCTCGCGGTGATCGTAACACAGGAAAAACGAGGAAAAATAATCAAACAACCCCATAAAAAGTTTCTGGGCTCGGTCCAACTAGCATAATAGTTTAAGTTATGGTTCACAACACCGGTCACTTTTTTGGCATCATCTGGATATTTTTCCGACGAATTTTTACACGCGGTGAAATTGTTAGCATGCGGAATGTTTTTACAATGCGGCGTGTTCATAATAAGTTGCACAAGTTGATATGGTTGAAAAAGTTGATCGACATAATAATACGATAACACAAACAGCAGCTGTTAAAAGAAAAACACAATCAGAAATTTTAGCCAGACTTTTTTTCAGTAAGTTCCAACAAATAAAATAACTATGGTTACTGAAACCTGGGCTCGCATAAAATAAAATAAACAGTTGGCGTGACTAAAACAGCTACAAAGCGTGAAAAGAAAAGTTCATGGACCGACCGGACCGCCGAGTTTGTCTTTGTTGTGCGTACTGATTGTGGGCGGGGGGTACAATTCCGGCCCGCTAATTCCGCCTAAAGAGTTCCGGCCCGCTCATTCCGGCCCGAAGAATTCCGGCCCGAAAAAATTTTGGCCCGAAGAATCCCGGCCCGATGAATTTTCGCCAGCACGAACAATATTAAACCACATAAAGTGATTTTTGGTAATAAAAATATCGATGTTCACATGTTACAGTGTATTTTCAATGATGTTTCAAAATTGGGCTCGGGGCAGTATTGCCCGTCTCCGCCGGAGTTTGGTACCTTCTTTGGGTTTCCGGAACCGGCGCGCGTATAATTAAATAAATAAAAAAATGTTTATCTTGTTTGATTTTTTTGGAAAGAGGAACCTTTTAAAAAGAATAAAAGATTATTTTTTTATCACGAACGGGATCAGTAGCGAAAGCGGGACCTCGGGTGAGGGGGGGTGTTTGCCTAATTTTAGAGGGGGGGGTCAGGACTAGGGTTTTTAAAAAAAACAAAAATCGTCATTTTTGTTTTTTTTTAAATTTTTTTTTTAAAATTTCAAAAATCAAAGTTGTGCTAAATCAATCAGGGAGTCCGAAGAACCACATATGATATGCAAGCGCCTCCCGAATGACTCCCGTATGGCGGAACTTTGCAGATTTTGTTTTGGTGACCTCAATTACCCCTTTTCCAAACCGTCACCATGCCTCTTCTTGTGTTTTGACCTCCAAAACGTCACTAATTGTCCCCAGCTAAGCTAATGCTAAAGTGAAGACAAACATACCGCCTTGAAATTCGATCAATTCTTCTGATGGTGTCGCGACGACACGACACGAAGCAGCAACCAGACAACGTAGCGCTTGCAAACGGAGCAGCGAGCACAATCGGACGCTCTGCGAGGCGAATCGTCACCTTATCTGCATCGGAAATGGTAGGCTAAGCTTTGGGACGCTCAAAAACTTCATCGCAGATGTTGTCGAAGCCTAAAATCAGTCGGTAAAAGGGCATTGATAAAACTACAGACCCGCCGCACCCGACCCGACCCGATAAAAATTGTGTGATAAAACTACAGACCCGATGTCGGGTCGGGTCTCGACCAGAAAAGCATTGATAAAACTACAGACCCGATGTTTTTGAAAAAGTGCTCAAAATTTGAAAAAAAATTCAAAAAAATAAAATTGGCCCAAAATCGGCCAAAATAAACGTAGTTGGCTGGTAACAGGTTACAAATGTCAAAAAGGTGTTTGTATGGCGGGAAATTCAAATATTGAATCAAAACGTGTCTGGTCACAGTCAATTTTGTGTGCTTCACGCGGCTGATGTTACAAGTTCCATATATGAGGGTGTGGCTCTGCGAGTAACCAAAAATATACGGCAGTTCTGGGCTCTTATTGGCTGCTCATGTTATCGATTTCCCAACGTGCATGAGCGTCGAATATAGACTCACGATTTCCTGGATTTCACGCGTTCATTATTGTTGCTGCATGCGGCTGATGTTACACGTTTCGTATATGACAGAGTGTGGCTATGCGAGCAACAACACGACAATGCTGTACTGTGCAGGGCTTTTGCTGTGCATTGGTGCATGTGGATTGCGATTATCGCTTTTTGTGCAAAATGTCCTTCAGATTGTGTCGTGTGTTGTATCTCGCATGCCACACTCTATCATATACAAAACGTGTAACATCAGCCGCGTGCAGTAACAATTGTGAAAGCGTGAAATCCAGGAAATCCTAACTCCTGAGTCGACTTTCATGCACGTTGGGAAATCGATAACATGAGCAGCCAATACGGGCCCAGAACGGCCGTGTATGTTTTGTTAATCGCAGAGCCACACCCTCATATATGGAACTTGTAACATCAGCCGCGTGAAGCAAACAAAACTGACTGTGACCAGACCAGACACGTTTTGATTCAATATTTGAATTTCCCGCCAAACAAAAACATTTTTTATATTTGCAACTTGTTCCCAGCCAACTGCGTTTATTTTGGCCAATTTTGGGCCAATTTTATTTTATTTTTTGATTTTCTCAAATTTTGGAGCACTTTTTCAAAAACATCGGGTTTGTAGCTTTATCAACGCTTTTCTGGCCTGGACCCGACCCGACATCGGGTCTGTAGTTTTATCACACAATTTTTATCGGGTCGGGTCTGGTGCGGGTCTGTAGTTTTATCAATGCCCTCGGTAAAACGGCCCAAAATCGACTGCTAAAGGTTTTACGAGGTATAATCAAAGAAAATTTTTGTTGAACTTTCGAAAAATTGTGCCAAAATTGAGGTTTTCAGAGCATATTAGAGGAAAATTTTTCGAATTTAAAAAAAAATCGGCATTTTTGTTTTTTTTGATCACTTTTAAAAAAAAAATTTCATTTTTGTTTAACAACCCTAGTCAGGACTCAGGTGCCTTCTCAGTGAGGGGGGGTGCACGGGCAGCAAATTTTCCTGAGGGGGGGGTGCACTGGCAGAAAAATTTCGTGAGGGGGGGGGGGTGCACGGGATCGCGCACGGGTAATACCAAATTTTTGCCTTAGAAAACAGTATCTATATCGCCCCCCCCCCCCCAACCCCCAACCCCCCCGGCTCTGGAACAACTATGCCCCCCTCGAAAATTTGCTTTCGCCTTCGGTACTGGGTCGAATGTCGATCTTCTCGCGGGCTCCGGCATTTTTTAATACTAGTTTGGTTTAAATTTGTAGCTCCACCAGCCAGCAGTTGAGAAAAATAGGCAAGGCGGCGGGGGGCTCTGATATGAGCCTTTCATCGGAGCTGATTGCTTCGAGCATGCACCATTCTTCTACTACCGCCGTTGGTCAGCAGCAGCACGATTTACAGATCGGCTCGAAACGAAAAGAAATTTATCGGTTTGTTTGTTTTTTATGCCCATCATTCATAGCTGGATCGAACATCGGATGGAAGTCTTCCCTTCCTTTCTGCTATGCGATCGGTTAAGTGAGCGGTACTTCGCAATGTGTGGAGCACGCACCACACCAAGACAGATGATAGCATTCAGATACAGCCAATCGTTTCAATGGCACATTGCTGAATTTTTTAATTCAAAACGCATTGCAATTGCAAATGGTTTTTCAAGAAGCTGAACGGCACATCGCTGATGATAAAGTCACCCCCTCCTACCATAGTTGTTCTAGGGGGGCCGGGCCTGGGGGCCGCCCCCAAAACTGTTTTTATAGCTTTTTAGCGTTTTAGCTATCTATCTATCTAATTTCAAAATTCTGACCGCCCCCTCCCCAAAGTCACATGCCCCCCCGCGCCCCCCCCCCCAAAATTTTCCAGCTATCTATCTGGAAAATTTGCTCCAGCTATCTATATCGGCCCCCCAACCCCCTGGCTCTGGAACAACTATGCCCCCTACCCGCCATTCTGCAATCTGCATTGACGTTGGCCAGAGCAAGTTCAGGGAACCAAATCATACAACTAATGCATTGCAATTTTAATCTGTAAAAAATGTATGTCCTCTTCGCAGGTATGAAGCGCCGTGGACAATTTATGGAACGAGCTGGTCACAACGTGCCAACATCAAATTCCGTCTGGCGATCGGCAGCTTTATTGAGGAATACAGCAACAAAGTTGGTGAAGAAAATTGCTGATCAGTTCATTTTTGGGACTGTTTTCTGTTTTGAGTTCAATGATTATAACAGATGACAGTTACAATGAAAAATTTGAGTGGTCGTTTTTCTGCTGGACTGAGTTGTTTGCGAAAAAAAGATGCAGGAAGCAAACACCGCAACGCAATTTTTTTAAAATTAAAATTTTTGCTGGAAAACTCCAGGTTTTCTTATGAGGGCCTTTGTGGGAAAAGTTTGAATAAGGCAAGGCATGAATTTTGGCTTTGGAAATACCATTACCAACAATGACTTTCCGAAGGTTCCAGACCAGAACTGGCACAAGATTTTGGCCTTTTCAGATTTTGAGATAATTGTTGCATTTGCGATTTTTGCAAAACCACAAAAACTTCCTGTTTATGATTTTTTAGGTCGAAATCATTCAGTTAGACGAGGATGCAGGTGAATTCAGCGTCAAGGGCACGTTCGATCACCCGTATCCGGCGACCAAAGTCATGTGGATCCCTGATGGGGTCTGTTGTTGAGAGTTGTGAACGTCAAGCGTGTCGATCTTTTGGGGCTTAATAAAACCGTAAAAATGTCACCAACACAATGTCAAACCGCAAATACGCAATTCGTAATTCGTCCGTTTTTCTCAAGTTGTTTTAAAAAAATAAACTCAAAATAACCATTATGCATTTTACCGATGCAATCAATGAAATCCATCCATTGAAATGATAGTAAGCAGAAATGAGGTAATTTATCTTTTATTTTGGTGACGAGATTCAATGCGCGTGTAGATATGTAAACTTTTCCATGCATGACATGGGAATTCGAAATTGGCAAAGTGATCCGAGTCCCCTAAATAGGTCCGGGTCACTTCAATTGGCTATTTATTGCCACATAAACATTGAATCTAGTTTACGTTCTACGTCTGAGTCGCAGAACCCAAAAAATTGATAATAACAATTTATGAATTTCATCATGGGAGCGGTAATCTTTTGTCTTCAGAAAAGCGACCTGCCCGATTTGTTGGCGACCAGCGGTGACTATCTGCGACTGTGGAAAGTGGCCGATAATGGCAGTGGAAGTGTTCAGTTGGAATGTCTCCTGAATAATGTTCGTTTTCGGTTTCGGTTCATATTTTATTTTCATGGTTTCTCAAATCTATGAATGATTTGATTCATTGATTCAATCACAAGATTCAACAGCATTGCACATGAGTGATAAGGCCACCAGCTCTCTTGTCTGATGTTCACCACCAGACCAAAATGCAGAGAGCCGAACGATGCATTTTGATTGACTTCGTTTGTTTATTATTACTCGTTTCCAGAATCGAAACTCCGACTTTTGCGCCCCGTTGACGTCGTTCGATTGGAATGAGGTTGACGTGAATCTGATTGGCACTGCCAGCATCGACACGACGTGCACGATTTGGTCGATTGAAGTGAGTGGCCGCAGTTGCTGACAATGAACAAGCAGTGCAAGAAGAAACAACGAATTCTGGGTGTTTTTCGATTTCAACCAAACCCGATACATTCGTTCTTCTGAATGCAGTTCAATTTCAAAGTATTTCAGAAAAAAGTGACAGGGGTTTCAATTCAACAAACATACTCCATAAAAAAACCGCTTCTCCAGACGGGTCAAGCAGTCTCATCGACGCGTCGCATACTCGGCCAAGTGAAAACGCAGCTGATCGCGCATGATCGCGAGGTGTACGATATTGCGTTCTCGCGAGCCGGCGGCGGCAGGGACATGTTCGCATCAGTCGGTCGGTTTACAAGTGACACACGCACGGACAATATTCAGTGCGCAAATGAGAATTTTAGGAATTCGCAAAAAAAATCGCTGAAAATAACACATTTCGCCACCAGTGGGTTTTTTTCATTCCGTTCCGTCCGACTAAGCTAGATTCCGGTTCATTCTTCTTCGAATTCAAAGTTTCGCGGGCTTTGTATGCCACCAAAAGAAGTGACAGGTTGAAAGAAATCTGCTGTACGTGCAGGCGCCGACGGCAGCGTGCGAATGTTCGACCTGCGCCATCTGGAGCATTCGACGATCATCTACGAGGACTCGCTGCGTCGACCGTTGCTCAGACTCGCCTGGAATAAACAGGATCAAAACTATCTCGCCACGTTCGCAATGGACTCCACCGAGGTGAGCTGTTTCGTTTGGCACTGCGGCCTTCTGTCGTGTCCATTCGGGGTGGTTTATTGTTCACTTGCATGCTGTATGTCAGTTCCGTCAATCACAGTAGCAGAATCGCCCGAACCCAAATCAATCAATCAATCAATCGGTGCGCGGTGCCGTGCTGAATTTGGCCGCCATGCCTCCTCTCATGGTCGTGTTTGGGCGTGCGTATCGACACTGAACTGGCATGTCGCAGCAAGTGCACACCGCCGCCGCACCGGTCTGGCCGCATCAGAAGTAGCATTCGCCAGTCTATGAGAATGTCGTCCTGCTCCTGTGATCACCGATGTCACTGCAGATCGTTGTACTGGACGTGCGCGTGCCGTGCTCACCAGTCGGTCGTTTGTCGAATCACCGTGCCTGCGTGAACGGCATCGCCTGGGCGCCACATTCCTCCTGTCACGTCTGCAGTGCTGGTCAGCTTTTTGTTTTTTTTTGTCTTTTTTTGCTTCAATGCCAGCTCACACTGACGTATGCCGACGTACGTCAAAGGCACGTCTCCATGCGAGCCAGACACGAGCCCTGTCGTGACGTGCCGTGCCGGATGCACGTACGTCAGTATGAGATAGAGCGGGCCTTTAGTCAACTTGTTTTCACTCTGGTGATCGTTTGTGCGTACTTGCGATTGGAAACTTTTCTTCAAACAAGATTGCTTCTCTCCGATTATTATTTGTTTTCAAAATTGAATGTTCGCGCGCACCTGCAGGCGACGACAGTCAAGCGTTGATCTGGGACATTCAGTCGGTACCGCGACCCATCGAGGACCCCATACTCGCCTATCAGGCCGGCGGTGAAATCAATCAGGTCGGTTTTGTTTGTTGTTTTCTTTCGTGGTATTTTGTATTTGCTTTTAAATGCTTGGTGAAACCTGTCACTTTTTATCGCAAAATACAGCGCTCGCGAAATAACTCGTATATTACAGTATGAAGAATGGAAATGTTGGGCGTGGCGTGGTTGAAATGAAATCACACATGGAAATGCCACATTTGCGGCTAAATGTGTTTTCGTTTCTTCACATTCTTTCTTCTATTCCCAGCGATGTGTTCCACGAAAAAATGACAGGTTTAAAGAAAGAATTATACTGATCATCGAAAAGTACAGGGTGAGCCAAAAAAGGTTCAAATTCTAAAATGCTCTCACTGGCTTGTGCTGAAATGTTTCGAGCTGAAAATTGAAACACTGTTAAAAAACATTTGGAGGGTTTTCTGACTCAATTTTTGTTACTGTATGTTTCCCCTATCACTCACTACAGCAGAATACCTGGAAAACATGAAAATCGACAAATGTTGTGAAAAGCAGAGGGTTGATTTCGCTGTAACAAAGGGACCCCATATTTTAACATTTGGAAAACAGTGTTAAAACACTTTGGGAGATTTTTTGTGATCAAAAATTTTTTGGTTTACACGTTTTTACAGTGTAATTTTTAAAAAAATAGCAATTTTTGACGAAAAACAATGTTCATCCATAATCTCCATCATTCAATTCATCCAGGCAGCCCAGACTCGCTGCTGTGCCGTCCACTTAACCATGATGGCAGCAAAGACTGAAAATGGAATTGCATCTTTCACTGCAGAAAACAACTAGTCTGCTATGGTAACAACATCAGAGTGGCAAATTGTGCGAATAAAAAAAAGAAAAAAAGCAATTTGCCTCTGGAAAGATAAATTTGCATCTGTTCTGAGCAGAAACGTTCACGCACGCTAAGACTCGAAGTGAAACATCAGGGTAATCAAAGACTGTTCAAATGCAATTCGGCAGTCGGAATTTTCAAGCTACTGTATGTGCGTATTGCTTTTTTTATCTTTTTTTGTGTTGTGAACACTCGGGTTGTCACCAACGTTCATCATTTGATTTTTGTTACAGCTAAATCAACCCTCTGCATTTTTGCAACATGTCGATTTTTCATATTTTCTAGATATTTCGCTGTAGTGAGTGACAGGGGCAACATACCGTGACAAAAATTTGGTCAGAAAAACCTCCAAATGTTTTCTAACAGTGTTCCAATTTTCAGCTCGAAACACCTTAGCACAAGCAAGTGAGAGCATTTTAGAATTGGAACCTTTTTTGGCTCACCCTGTAAATCGCATTTTCTGTTTTCTTTCTCTAGGTCCACTGGGCACAACTCCAACCGGACTGGATTGCTATATCGTTCAATAACTGTCTCGAAATACTGCGTGTTTGATGTCGGATTGTCATTGGCTCTTGCATCATGATATTTACAGTATAGTAAATAAGCGGATTGGTTGGTGATTACGTACTTGCATGCATTCTGTTCAGGTATTGCTGTGGAGGCGGAATTTGTCTTGCAGCACAGAAATTATGCATCACGTGTGCACCAACCAATCAGCTGATTGTCTATAACTTAGAGTTCGACTGTATGAAATATCGCTGTGTGTTTCCCCTTAATAGTCGCAATGGCTAACTTTTCGT
>JASANC010003387.1:0-91665 GCA_030248135.1 Theristus sp. LFF4_11 | reverse complement strand
TTGCTTGTTCCGCGTTCTATATAGGTAAGCAACTTCACACAACGCTCGTTTCAACATTATCAGGTTTTTGTGGTGTGAGAAGAGAACTGCATGTGAACTCACGATTTGATATGCTGCAAGCAGCGTCTGCTGGTTAAAAACGCAGATTTACAGTGCCTGCGAGCTTGAATCGTTATTGGACAGTTAATCAAGGAGCACTGTTAAAGACAAATAACACCAGCGGAACCACCGGAAATCAATGGTTTTGCATTTTACAAAAGAAAAATAGCGAATGAAAGAATCTTCGAGCGAAAAACACATTCTGAACAGAAGCGAATAGTAAACTTTGTTTACATGTTCGATCTCTCGATTGTCTTAATATTGTGGATTTATTCAAACGTGTCCAGACTAAAATGACGTCATTTGCTTTAAAACGTCCGTTTGTCAAAGTACAGGCACTAAAATGTCAGTTTGGTGTGACTGATTCGACATTCACCATTTGTTTACGGGAAGAAATCGGCTAAACGGAAAGTCTGGTTTGCTGTGAACGGCAAGCGCATGTTTGGCGGCACATGACGTCATTTCAGTGGGACACGTTTAAAAAAATAGATCATACTAATATGGTCGTCAGACGCCAGCTATGCTTCAGCACCTTTACCCGACACCTAAACCGTACGTTGGTTCCTTTCAGTTTCGGAAAAATCATGGGTTGTTGACTGTAAGGAGCCCAAGGTTTTTTTTGCACCTGTTCAGGTGCTCGTAGAATCATCTGACCGACCAGTGATCAAAATTACAATGGCCAAATGCAACCACGGAAAATTAACAAGGCGGTTTTCAAGTGTAAAATACACGTTTTGTTGGTCCGTACTGGCCCAAAGGCAAAAAAATGTGCCAAATTGTGGCACTTTGTTCCAAAAAACCCAATGCGCTCTCTTGCAGTAATAGTAAGCTCTGGCGCTGAAACTGACCAAAAAAACGAAACAAAGACGAATAACGACGAATAGTAGCGTAAGCTTGATAGCTGCGACTGCACAGTGTGCGAGTACAATGTGCACGAGCAATATTGTCATTCATTTTTATTGCGAGTCCCCAGACGGCCGCGTCAGTGTGATCGGCTAATGCCATCTCTGTCACTATGACGCACGTTCATGGTTGCGGCGCAAACTCGCTTGCTGCTGCTTTGGTTTTCTGCCCAGCATCAGTAGTCATCTGGAGCCCGTTCACTAGTCAGTCACTACTACTCTGGTTGTGCAAAGTTCCTTTCCTCGACGCAACGACTTGCTCCAAAATATTCGTTTTATTCTAGTTGGCAAAGTGTTCTGTAGAAATTTTGAATGTGTTTTTTTGTTTCACGTGTATCAAACAAGCAAGCTCTGACACTCGGCCAATTTTTTTAATCATGCAGGGTAATACCACAACATTAGATTCTCGCAGACATCATTTGAATTGGTCAGGCCCATTCATTGAACAAAAAACAAGATACCAATATATCACGCAAACTTTGTTCGTCACTGTTGTACTGGAGCAAAATTATGTTCTCCAAAAATTACTAGAAAATCGAATAATCAACACTAAAAGTTTTTCAAAATACTACATGACAGTATGACACACGAATTTGAAACGACACAACGTAATAGTAAACGTCTAGCATCCATCAAATATTTAAAATCTAAATAAAAAATGCACGAAGCTAACATCTGATGACAAAAGTTAAACAACAAAACTGCAACAAAATGATTGATCACTGTGATGAAAGAAACAGTTTGAAAATTATACTTCGGCAGTACACCGCAGTGGCAGTATGAAATTACTAGCAAACTTTTCTGTTGAAACTGGTGTGACACCAGTGTAGTCTTTGGCAACCTACGAAAATAATATTGTGTCAAACTTTTTTGACAACAAAAACTGATCACTTAAGTAAAGTAAAGAAATTAAGCTGTGTTGACCAGTTGGCATCATTTTACTTTGGATTTGTGGCACTAAAACGTCATTTGGCTAAACTTTCTAGTGTAGTTTATGGCAGTGAAAATTTTGTAAGGGCACCAATAGCACCAAAAATATGTGATTCATTTGTTCTTATGATGCATTTCCAGATATTCAAGATAATTATTTAGCAAATATAGAGGCGAAACGTTCAAACGCTAAAAAAATCGACGCGAAACAGTAAAAATCATTCACGTATTCACATAAAACAGCCACAAAATATGTGCAAACAATCACCGTGTTTTGACTAAACATTAATTACATATGCGCGAAGAATTATAATGCAATCAGCAGCGACTAAGAAAATGGCTTTAAAAAGGTTAAAAATCTTAGCGATTTAAAAGTTACGGTTCTCTTTGTGATTCACTGACTGCCGATGTGGCTGCTGAGAGTTTGACAGTTGACAGAAAACTGACCGGTTTTATAGTTATGTATCTGCGCAGACTGTTTCTGTTTATTCGGTTTTGTACTGGTGCTACATGTTTTCCTTGATGCACACTTTACACCTTGAGACGCGATTCCGAATTCCGCCTGCTTTTATCGTCTCTGAGTTGGGCATCTGAGAAGAATGCGTTTTTTGTTGTTGTTGTTGGGATTTTCAGGCGATGTTTTCAGCCATATGGCTCACCCAGAGAAGCGTACAGAACGCCATTGAGTAGGGCGCCCATCGAGTTTTCTCTGTCATTTAGTGCCTATACACCCCTCGGCGGGGCTCGATCCCCCGAGCGCACAAACAAGAGTCTAACGCACTACCACCAGGCCACGAGCGGTTACGAAGTGTTTGAGGTTATTGTTGGATCCAACAAGACGCTCAGGAAACAGGTGGTGTACATATACACCAATGAACAATCTGTAACTGTGGTGACATGCAAACCATCGCAGTAGACCGTCCCAACCGACCCTGAACTCCTCCTGATTTTCGATCGTCGTTAGCCAGAAAGAGAATTTGTTGGCAAAAAAGTGGCAAGTGCCACGGGCGCCGTTGCACTCGATGAACGGAGTGGCACGGAAGTCCGGCAGACAGGAGCCGGACGATGAGAGGCTCTGCCCGCCGCCCTCAGCGCCCGCTGCCGTGTGCATCGCGAAACTGTAGCCGATCCAAAGGCCTCGCCATTGGTCGGGACAGTCTGGAACGGCCCGCGTCTGCGAGTGCACCGCCATCACGTTCGCGCTCGCTTCGCATACGACGCATCTGAATTGTAACGTTGTCCATCCATTCAGAATCAATCTTCTCTTGCTCATTCTTTCAGTCGTAACTGTACATCCAAACCGAACTTATAGACGGTGTGCCGGCTCAATCCTATTTTATTGTATCTTTTGATTTTTTCGGTATCAGTGAATTTTTTCGGTATCATTGATTTTTTTTGGTATCATTGAATTTTTTCGGTATCATTCGATTTTTTTGGTATCATTGAATTTTTTGGTATCATTCGACTTTTTTCGGTATCATTCAATTTGTTTGGTATTTGCCTGTATCATTGTTATTTTATTGTATCTTTGTTATTTTAATGTATCATTGTTATTTTGCTGTATCATTGTTATTTTATTGTATCATTGTTATTTTAATATATTATTGTTATTTTACTGTATCATTGTTATTTTACTGTATCATTGTTATATTACGGTATCATTGTTATTTTGTTGTATCATTTTTATTTTACTGTTTTATTGTTATTTTACTGTATCATTGTTATTTTATTGTATCATTGGTATTTTACTGTATCATTGTTAGTTTACTGTATATTGTTATTTTACTGTATCATAATCAGCACCGTCAGTTATTTTATCAGTGGACAATTTTACGTATGATAATGGAATCAGCACTTGCAGAGATTGGTGCAATTTTTTGTCAAACGTTGTTCGCAGCCCGCAAAACAACAAAATCAGCGGGTTACTCGTATGCACAACAATAGAGGCGAAACTCAACAAAACAGACCAACAGAAAAACGCATGTTGTTGATATAGTTCAAGGATTCACTGCATACCAGACTTCGACGGTGTGGTGGAACGCGGTGAGGATGCCGCAAATTTGGTGAGGATGCCGCAAATCGGTGAGAATGCCGCAAATTTGGTTATGATGCCGCAAATTTGGTGAGGATGCCGCAAATGGCATTTGCGCAAATGGCCGCGTTTCACCACACCGTCGCACGGGTCTGCAGCATACATATTGTCTGGACGAAAAAAAGTCAGTGCTTGTCTTCAGCTACAGCCCCACTAAGACCAGAAGTTCTTTCGAACCACTGTGTTGTATGTATATGCAGTGAACCCTTAAACAATATGTCAACAACATGCGTTTTTCTGTTGGTCTGTTTTGTTGCGTTTCGCCTCTATTGTTGTGCATACGAGTAACCCGCTTGGCACGATTTTGTTGTTTTGCTGGCTGCGAACAACGTTTGACAAAAAATTGCACCAATCTCTGCAGGTGCTGATTCCATTATGATGCGTAAAATTGACCACTGATAGAATAAACTGATGGTGCTGACTAGGATACAGTAAAATAACAATGATACAGTGAACTAACAATGAAACAGTAAAATAACAATGATACAGTAAACTAACAATGTTACAGTAAAATAACAATGATACAATAAAATAACAATGATACCGTAAAATAACAATGATACAGCAAAATAATAATGATACATTAAAATAACAATGATACAATAAAATAACAATGATACAGCAAAATAACTGAATGATACAGAAAATCGAATGATACCGAAAAAAGTCAAGGATGCCGTAAAAATCGATTGATACCGAAAAAAATGCTGAAAAATTACGACAAATTTTCGTTAATCCAGAACGTTTTGATTTTGTTGTACGTGTGTGGAAACGTTGTAGCAAAATGCATCATTGCATGCGCCATTGTCCTTGTTTTGAAAAGAAATCGCTTTTTCATTTTTTTTCAAATCAGAATAGGTATAATTGATATCATACCTTGAAATGTATTCTTTAATCTCTGTCTCCACAAGGGGCATCATTGGTATTGGCTTATTTGTGGTCAACCAGTAAGACTTGTCGTTTCTGCTCGCGTAGTTGCACACATTATTGAAGTCACAGAATAAGAACGGCATGGTGCTAAATCGCTGAAGGCACGAGCCAGGGTGACCTGCACAACAGCACACAACTGTACTACTACAGTGCAAATGAACAAATGCTGAATTGTACGGACGTTTGTCGTTTGAATGGCACGTACCAAGATCCTGATTGTGAGATTTTTCATTTCCTTCAATGTAGAGCAATGAGTAGCCGTCCCATAGTTTTTCCATGTTGTACGGACATTCCGGCACAGATGCCAATTGACTGTGATTTACAAGCAAGTAACCGTTTTGGTAACTCGGACCCGGCGGTCCGATTTGTCCGGGGATACCCGGTTGACCGGGTGGTCCTGGAGTTCCGTCATTACCCGATCGTCCAGGGGTACCAGGTAGACCCTTTTCGCCTGGTGGTCCGTCATTGCCGGGAAATCCGTCTTTTCCAGCGGGACCGATGTTTCCTTTTTGACCTGAAAGAATGGATTTCCATTCCGCTCGCGCGTCCGCATAAGATTACGTTCTTGCATCAACATTGAAACGGAGTATTGAATTCACCTGGCGGTCCGGGAGGTCCGTCCAAACCGCTGGGCCCTTGGTCGCCGCGTTCGCCCGGTGCACCCTGTTGACCTTGGGGGCCTGGAGGGCCTTGTTTGATCGCTGGTTCAGGACCTGGTGGTCCTGCTGGACCTTGTTGTCCCGGAGGGCCGTCACTGCCGGGTGAACCCGGGTTTCCTGGGTACCCTGTGTCACCTTTTGCACCGGTAGCGCCTGGTCGGCCGGGTAGGCCAAGGTCGCCTTTGTCGCCCTTTGGCCCAGGAGTGCCCAGCAAACCTGGTGGACCTGTAATTAGCAATTTTCGTGCATATTCCGTCTGAAAAATTGGAGTAAATTTAGGATATTGTCCTTAGAAGATAAAACCATTTGACCGCTTACGCTGGTTTCAGTTGAATAACAATCGGGCTTATGCGCAGTTAAAAAACATTCATCTTATTCATTTTTACTTTCGGAAGTCAGTTTTTGAGCTATATAGGTAAATGAAACATTGGCGCAGAAAAAGTAAATGTGTACAATCGCAAGCAAGTTTCGGAACGGTGCGCGCGACAGTGTCGAAACCTTTTAGCTTCATTTTAGATTCTGGTTTTAATTCGTTGTAGATTAATTTTAGAAGTAAAAAAAATTCTGCTTGACCGCATAGCTACAGCTGCATCGACAGCTGCACGCGTATCCACATCTGTTTTGATGTCTAAAGGGGCATTCATGAAGCAGTATTTAGTGACCGCGTAGCTATGTTTTAACACAGCAACGCGGTCACTAAATATTGCTTCATGAATGCCGCTTCAGCTACTTTAACGCAGCCATCAAAGGAAGCAAGCACAGTGATTGATAATAACATGTGCTAACAAATACTGGTTATTTTGGAATTTTTGAAAATTTTAACAATAATATTGTAGGACCGCTTTTTGCTGAATTCAATTTCAATATTCGCATATCTTGTATTAACAGCACTGATTCTCACCTTTGTCTCCTTTAAGTCCAGGCATGCCTGGAGAACCCGGAGCGCCCTCAATGCCCTGATCGCCTTTTGGTCCCGGAAAGCCAGGGATTCCTTCATTGCCTTTGTCGCCCTTCATGCCTGGTAGTCCATTTTCTCCGCGTTGCCCATCGCGACCGGGCTCTCCTTTAGCGCCGACCTGCCCAGGGAAACCCATTTCGCCTTTTAGTCCTGGCGGTCCTCTTTTGCCGTCCAGTCCTCGATCACCTGAATAATGAAAAACATTTTAGTTTTTAAAAATTTTAAATTCAAAAAATGCAGAGTTTGGGTGTGACTGTCATTAACGGTTAGGGAAAAGATGATCTAGAACAGGAAACAGAATGGTCTGCTGGTTTAAGACACGTTATTCTTTAACATTTAGTATTTACTGCATTGCAGATGCGTACAGGGTGATCAAAAACGTCAATTTTTAAAACACTTCGATCTCGCGACTGCACGACTGCATTTTATGTCTGAAGTTGAAATTTGCACCACAATTTACACAGCTGTCATTTGAAAGTAATAAAACAGTGAAAATATAAAATTTTGGATAACAGTAACAGTATCGTTGTGCCTAACAGAGTTTAATATTTTTAGCTGAAATTTTCACACAACAAATGGCAACCAAATGACTATGAGTGGTGCATATTTCAGCTGATGCAGTCGCGAGATCGAAGCGTTTCAAAAAAATTGACGTGTTTTGTTTGATTTTACCTTTGTGTCCCGGCAGTCCATCCACTCCATCTTTTCCATTTTGTCCAGGCAATCCAGCAATGCCTTTGTCGCCCTTAACCGATTGTCCTGGAATGCCCGGTTTGCCCGGCAAACCAATATCGCCTTTTTGTCCTGGTCGCCCTGGCTGGCCATCTTCTCCCGGGAGACCAGATGGTCCCCGATCACCTTTAGCCCCGTGCTGTCCTGGATCGCCCGGTGGTCCCATGGGGCCGTCCATGCCTTTGAGGCCTGGGTAACCTTTTTGCCCTTCGGCGCCTTTCATGCCCGTAGCGCCAGGATTGCCTTCAATAGCACATGGTATTGAAAAAGATGCTATTATTGCGACTGGTTTGCTCAATAATAATAAAAACTAACCTGGTTTTCCGTCAAAGCCGCGTTCTCCTTTCAGCCCCGGCGGTCCTTGTAAGCCTGGCTTGCCATTGAGGCCGGGTAGTCCGGGATGTCCTTTGTCGCCGCGAATACCCGGAACACCCTGTAGGCCGGTGTCACCTTTATTGCCAGGTGAACCATGCGGCCCAGGGGCTCCGACATCTCCTTTCAGACCAGGCAGACCATCTTCTCCTGGTCTGCCCGGAGTTCCCGGCAGTCCTTTCAGTCCCTGCAATTGTTTTTTTGTTTCGTCCGTTTCGTCGTGTACTGCCGTTTGACTGTGTGAATTATACGACTTACGTGATCTCCCTTCATGCCTGGCATGCCGGGTAATCCGGGAGCTCCTTTCGGTCCGTGCGCTCCTTCGCGACCAGGTTTTCCTGGTATACCAGGAATGCCTTTTTCGCCTGGGGCTCCCGGTTGTCCGTATCCAGCGTCGCCTTTTGAGCCCGGCATTCCGTCAGCTCCATCTCGACCAGGTGGGCCATCTCGGCCACGCAAGCCAGGTAACCCCGGCAGTCCTTTGTCGCCTTTTGGTCCCTCTTTTGCAGCAAGTCCAGGCAGGCCTTTTTCGCCGGGCACACCCGGATAGCCCCGGTCTCCGGGCATGCCGGGCTCGCCGGTCGGTCCGGTCGGACCGTTTTGACCCGGTGCCCCGGTAGCGCCCTTCATGCCGGGCATCCCGGGCACTCCGTCGAGTCCTCGATCTCCCTTCATCCCGGGCACACCAGGGTAGCCGGGCTCGCCAGTTTCTCCTGTAAGAGGAAACAACAGACATGCAAGTAATACAGGGTGGCCGAGAAAGCAACGGATTTCTCAAATTCCTCTCAGACTCGGGTCTGATTTTAGAATTTTCTCAAAAAACAAACCACAAGATTTGAGTATCGCGGTGAAAATGACAATCTGTAAAAAACATGCTCATGTAAGTGACCTTTCTCGCCATGACGCCCAGATAAACCGCTTTCGCCTTTCAGTCCTCTGACACCTGGTGGTCCTTGTGGTCCGGAAACTCCGGGTGGGCCGATGGGTCCTTTGTCGCCTTTCATTCCCATTGAACCAGGAAGTCCAGGTATTCCTTCTTCGCCTTTTAGCCCAGGAAATCCATCCAAACCGTCCTTTCCAGGTAAACCAGGCAGGCCCTTGGGTCCTGAGGTTATCTTCTGATTTTCGTCACATGCGGTGTACATTATATGTGCAGGGTGTCCCAAAAAACATAACAAAAGTAAATGGCTCGTGCGGGTCGACTCGTTGCACCACGCGAAGCCATGAAATTTGAAACACTTCTAAAACTAAGCTACACACTTTTTGTTTCGAAAATTTCGAAAATCTATTTTTCAATGACATTTCAGCAGAAATGCGTAAAAACTAAAAAATCACCAAAATTCAGCATTTTGACTCAGGATAAACATCATTGTCGATATTAAGATTCTCATCTGTCAGTGGCACAAGTTCATCTTCAGCTTCTTCTTCACTGATGTCATCACGTTCATCTTCTCGGTCCTTCAGCTTCACTTTTCTCAGCTGTGTTTTCCATATTGATCTCAATGATTTCCGACATTCGATGTTTGAAACTGGGGATCAGCACTTTCTGGCGCAGCGCCCGATCATCGTTGATTTCTTGCGCACCGCTGCAAATTCTGCTCCTCAAATCGTCGACACTGGTGGGCGCCGAACGGTACACAGTTTTCCTCATCAGGTGCCCCCAAACCTATAAGTCAAGAGGAAATTCAAAGTTCAAACAAGTGCGCGAGTGGCTGTGGGCGGTGTTCCGGTGGCCGCTGGATTGGCCGCATGGGCAGAATTGAATGGTCCGAGAGGAGTCCGGACCTGAAGCCTCTCATTGAGCTTGGGTTGGGGGCATCTGACGGATATTGTGTACCGTACGGCGCCCACCAAAATTGCGGAGGTGTGCAAAATATACGATCGATGATCGGGCGCTGCAATTGAAAGTGATCATCAGTTGCAAACATCGAATGTCGGCGTTCTTTGAGAACAATGGAAAACACATTGAGCAGCTGAGAAAAATGAAACTGAACGGCCGAGAGGATGAACATGATCAGCAAAGATGAAGCTGACGATGAGCTTGTGCCACGCGCCAGATGAGAATCTCGATGACGACAACGATGTTTATCCTGAATCCAAATGCTGAGTTTTGGTGATTTTTGAGTTGTTACGATTTTCTGCTGAATTATCATTGAAAATGTGGAATTTCGGGACAAAAATTGAACATATCTGAATAAAAAATGTGCAGCTTAGTTCTAGAAGTGTTTCAAATTTCACGGCTTTACCTGCAACCAGTCGGCCGCGCACGAGCCATTTACTTCTGTCATGTTTTTCATGACACCCTGCACTGCATGATTTTGTCATGAAAATTGGCAATTTTGAAAAGCGCACCTGGATCTCCGGGCATTCCGGGGTTGCCTTTTTTGCCGGGTGAACCTGGTGGCCCATCTGTTCCTGGTAGACCACTGATTCCTTTCTCTCCTCGAATGCCAGGCACGCCCAATGGACCGGGTTCGCCATCTTGTCCCCGATTTCCGGGTAGTCCTGGCTTGCCTGACGTTCCTGGCGGTCCCTGTGGACCTCGATCACCCTTGATTGATTGACCAGTTTCGCCTTTTCTTCCAGGAACTCCCTCAAGGCCTGGTAAGCCTGGGCTACCCTTTGCGCCATCCAGTCCCGGTCGACCAGATAGACCTGCGCAAAAAAAACTTTTTTTTGTTTCTTGTCGCTTCTGTTTAACTGGAGGAGTTATATTTTTATACTAGCACCTATAAATCTTCAAAAAACGTGATTTTTAAAACTTGCCCAATAAGGGAAAACTAACCGCAATTTAAAAAATGCAATTTGAAAAGAGAAACTGACCGACGTCTCCTTTCGGACCGGTAAGGCCAGGCACCCCAGGTGGTCCCATTGGACCAGGTGGACCAATGTCGCCTTTGGGGCCCGTCAGTCCAGGAGAACCACGATGCCCCGGTTTGCCACCAATGCCCGGAATTCCCTTTTCGCCCTTTGCGCCCGCATAGCCGGGTAAGCCAGGCTCGCCCGGTGGGCCGGGCCGCAGCATTTCCTGCGGTGGCGGCGGTCCTGCAGTGATTGGTGAAGCGCATAAAGAAACAATCACGTGACTGTTTGAGTATTGTGGATTTATTCAAACGTGTCCGAATTAAAGTGACGTCATTTGATTTAAAAACGCACGTTTGTCAAAGTACAGACACTAAAATGTCAGTTTGGTGTGACTGATTCGACATTCACCATTTGTTTGCGGGAAGAAATCGGCTAAACGGAAA
The DNA here is from genome assembly GCA_030248135.1 of Theristus sp. LFF4_11. Taxonomy (NCBI): domain Eukaryota; kingdom Metazoa; phylum Nematoda; class Chromadorea; order Monhysterida; family Xyalidae; genus Theristus; species Theristus sp. LFF4_11. The sequence continues at coordinate 80,743 of JASANC010003387.1, read as the reverse complement.
GTCTGGTTTGCTGTGAACGGCAAGCGCATGTTTGGCGGCACATCACGTCATTTCAGTGGGACACGTTTAAAAAATAGGTCATAATAATATCTTTTATTTTGGTCCCGCGTCTCAATGCGCGCATAGATGGGTAAGCAGTCTCATGCACACGCGCCGGAATTCAAAATAGGCAAACGGATCCGAGTGTCCCCTAAATAAGGCCGGGTCACTTAGGCTATTCTGAATTACCACATACAGATTGGAACTACAGAGTGAGCCAAAAAAGGTTCCAATTCTAAAATGCTCTCACTGGCTTGTGCTGAAGTGTTTCGAGCTGAAAATTGGAATACTATTAGAAAACATTTGGAGGTTTTTTTGACCAAATTTTCGTCACGGTATGTTGTCCCTGTCACTCACTACAGCAAACTATCTGGAAAATATGAAAAATCGACAAATGTTGTAAAATGCAGAGGGTTGATTTAGCTGTAACAAAAATCAAATGATGAACGTTGGTGACAACCCGAGTGTTCACAGCACAAAAAACTATGAAAAAAGCAATATGCACAAACAGTAGCTTGAAAATTCCGAATGCCGAATTGCATTTGGACAGTCTTTGATCACCCTGATGTTTCACTTCGAGTCTGAGCGTGCGTGAGCGGTTCTGCTCAGAACCGATGCAAATTTAACTTTCTAGAGGCAAATTGCTTTTTCCTTTTTTTTTAATTCCCACAATTTGCCACTCTGATATTTTCACCACAGCAGACAAGTTGTTTTCTGCAGTGAAAGACGCAATTCCATTTTCAGTCTTTGCTGCCATCATGGTTAAGTGTGGACGGCAGAGCAGCGAGTCTGGTCTGCCAATTGGTGGGAACATGCGAATAATTTTTCAACAGTGGTTCGGAAATTTCGTACAAAATTCAATTTGACCCCGCGTGACGATACATCAGTTCGGAAATCAGTTTATGAGCAAGATAAACAATGAGATTCTGGATAACCATTGTTTTTTCGTCAAAAATTGCTATTTTCTGAAAATTACACTGTAAAAGTGAACTGATACGTGTAAGCCAAAAAAATTTGATCACAAAAAAACTCCCAAAATGTTCTAACAGTGTTCAAAAATTTTGAGCTATGAGGTCCCTTTGTTACAGCTAAATTCTCCCTTTGTATTTCACAACATTTATCGATTTTTCATGTTTTTCAGATATTCTGCTGTAGTGAATGATAGGAGCAACATACCGTAACAAAAATTTGGTCAGAAAAACCTTCAAATGTTTTCTATTAGTGTTCCAATTTTCAGCTCGAAACACCTCAGCACAAGCTACTGTGAGCGTTTTAGAATTGGAACCTTTTTTTGGCTAACCCTGTAGTTTCCTTTTACGTCCACAACGGCATTGAGTCGCAGGTCTTGAAGAAAAGATAATAATTGTTTTGTTTGAGCATAGAACTGATCGCTGTTTGCATAACTGTTAAAGCAGTTATACAACTGTGAGGGCATTGTAAAAAAATCCCAATCAAGGTTTTCTCACCAATATCGCCTTTCTGTCCTTCGTGTCCAGGTAAACCGGGGTCTCCAGCGGCGCCTTTTATTCCAGGAACGCCGGGCAACCCTCGTGTGCCCACTCCTGCGTCTCCTTTAGCACCAGGCAATCCATGCTGTCCTGCATCTCCTTTTTGTCCGGGAAGCCCAGGCAGGCCAGCTTCACCCTTGAAATTTCATTTGAAAATAGGACAAATGAACACATAATAGTCGCCCTCGCTAACTTGTTGCACAGGGTGTGTGCAAAAAAACTACAGTGGGCAAAACGGTTTTTTCTCAAGTGTAGATCAAGATTTTGGCATGACATTTGGCACCATTGCTTTACAAATGTCTTCTATTGATTGTTTTTATTAACATTTTTTAAGCAACTCCCAAATTCGGATGCACAGCAACTTTATTATTAATTCAAGGATAGAAAAAAACTGCATCAAACTGCATCAAACTGCATCAAACTGCATCAAACTGCATTGAAATCAAACTAACCTTTGCTCCTTTCATGCCAGAATCACCGGGAACACCGTCTCTTCCTGGAAGACCTGCGTCACCTTTCAGTCCTTGTGGTCCAGGCATACCGGGCAGACCTGAATCTCCTTTCATCCCTGGTTGTCCAGGCACCGGCGGCACAACGTAGAGATCACCTTTCTCACCGGGAGCTCCGGGATATCCCAGAGGGCCAGCTGGTCCCTAAATTACTTTTTCCAGTAAAATCGTATAGCTACTTACAACTGTAAACAAACAATCGCAAAAGACGAGCTTCGCACAGATGAAGACGCATCGTTATACAATGTACAAGTATTATAAGCGCAGTATTGCAATAAACCTACGGGCGGTCCGAGTGGACCCGGTGCTCCGGACTGCCCGTCGTCTCCGGGTGGTCCGGGATCGCCACGTATGCCTGGCACGCCGCGTTCGCCGGGCGGTCCGGGCATGCCGTCTTGTCCGAATTCGCCCTTTTCACCTTTCGCTCCGGGAGCACACTGCGAGCAAGTGCCACCCTTGTCACCTTTGCTGCCTTGGTTGCCCGGCATACCAGGCGTGCCGTCGCGACCGTCGTATCCTTTGTCACCTTTCGGACCCGGCTGACCCGGTTGACCCGGACGACCTTGCAGTGCGTCACCGGGGTTGCCTGACAATCAACGTGTTGTTTTGGGAGACACGCGCTTTCCAGTGCTACTGTGTACGTTTTTAAATTGAATGGACACGTTGCATTTTATTATCATTTCGTGCAGAGGAGAGGCCGCGTAATGTCGAATGGATCTGTGGAAAAGCCGCACAGCTGAAAACCTAACGCGCACTGTTTTGCACGCGGAACGTAGTCGAATGTGAATTAAAAGAGTTTTGTTGCGCAACAAAGATCCTGATTGTTTGATTTTTTCCATTTTCTTGCACAAAACTGCTGTCAGATATAACGTTGGAGTTTTGTTGATTTCAATTTGCCGCGCAGTCGTGAAACATTTTCCCCACCTGTGCCTTGCGCAATGCACATTACGACACGTTCAATAAGAAATATAATACCTCTTGATCCCGGTTGCCCAGGTTCTCCTTTGAATCCCGGCTGTCCTGGAACTCCGGGAGTACCGTCTTTTCCTGTCTCTCCTTTGATGCTGATGCCGGGTTTTCCGGGTGTGCCGGGTTCGCCTTTGGGTCCTCGCTGTCCCGGAACACCCCTTTCACCAGGGGTTCCCGGTTGCCCTGGGCGTCCGCTGTCGCCTTTGTCGCCTTTAGGTCCAAGCGGACCTTCTTGACCGGGCTCACCGGGCGGACCACGACCTCCTGTTTATCATTTTTATGTTGGCATTTCAAAACCTTTCGTACGGCTAAACCTTCTGAAATGTTGAAATAACAAATAAAACCAAACCTGCTTGTCCAGGCGGCCCAGTGGGGCCAACTCGACCCGGCATCCCGTCGGATCCAGGAGGGCCAGGTTGTCCGGGGCGTCCTTGAGCGCCCGGTGGGCCTGGTTTGCCATCGGGTACAAGTGTTCCCTGTCATGGAATGTGTCCGTGTAACACAAGCAATGTTGACTGATATGCGCAAGCAGTGCGCATGGGAAACGTTGTCTCATTGACACCTACATACAGGGTGCACCAAACAAAGTAACCGGTTTTCAAACTGCTCTCACTAACGTGTCTGGTTGTTGTTGCAATTTTTAGGCAATGTTTTTAGCAAGGGCAAACCCAAAGAAGCGTGCAGAACGCCATTGAGTAGGGCGCCCATCGAGTTTTCTCTGTCATTAAGTGCCTTTTACACCCCTCGGCGAGGCTAGATCCCTTGAGCTCACAGACCTGTATAACGCACTACCACCAGGCCACGAGTGTGACCACCATGGTGGTAACGTTTTCAGCTGAAATTTTCAGCACTGATAGAACACAACATGGAATTTTGTTTGACAAAATTATTTTTGGTGAAAAAAATTGTCAAAAAAATCCATGATGTGTTCTGTTGTATCAGCACTGAAAGTTTCAGCTCATAAGGTCCTTACCATATTACGCTAGTGAGGAGAGAAGTTTGAAACTGGATACTTTTTGCCCACCCTGTACCATGACATCACACGTACTCCTGGTGGGCCAGGTGGACCTTGGTTGCCCTTGGTTCCTTCGCGCCCGTCAAATCCTCTGTCGCCTTTCGGTCCTGGACGGCCATGCTCTCCGGGTACGCCGTCGTTGCCTCTGTCACCTTTTAGGCCACCAGCGCCGGGCATCCCAGGAGAACCTTCTTTTCCCTGAACGGTTTCAATGCAGCGCATGTTCGTGTGATTGATTGGAGTTTGAAAGCTGTGTGACACATACACAATGTTTGGGGTCACTTAAAAACACGGATATATGAACTTTTAGGACAAGACGGACAGAATGACTGGCTGATGTTACAAATACAAACAAACATAAATTATTCAGGTCCAGTTTGTATTTAGCTTACTCTCGGTCCTGCCGGTCCAGGAAGGCCTTTCTCGCCTTTTGGCCCATGATCACCGGGTGGTCCTTGCATTCCGGGCTCGCCGGAGAAACCGCGCTGTCCTTGGTCTCCGATGTCACCCTAAATCAAAAAAACTAAGCTGTTGAAAATATGTTCTGGTGATGTTGTACACGTATACTGAACCGTTTTTGAACCCTAACAAATGCAACAAAAGAAAGCGCACATAGAAAATGCTGGCCCACAGCTTCTAATCTAAATACGGCATTATACAAACTGAACAGAAAATCATGTACGCTGCAGCGACACAAAAAATCTAACAAGATTCTACTCCAATTTCAATAATGCTGCAAAATGTTATCGTCAATGAGAGGGTTAAAACAAAACCAAACGCTAAGATCGTTCGGTAAAGTGCTGTGTGAAAATCAAAGTGTGTCTCTCTATTCTAACGAGGAACCAAATGAAAGTTTTTTTTAGAATAAAATTTCGTCGGAGAAATTTTAGTGTTGCACACACAAGAAGCCGATCATGGAAAACAAATGGCACAAAGGATAGAGCATGTTGTTTTTTAGTGAGAGCACGACAGTGATGTAGTTCTCTGACCTTCTCTCCTTTGGCGCCGGGCCGGCCGCGTGGCCCGACAAATGCACCTTTCGCCCCACGGGACTCCTCAGCCCCCGGGGGACCGGGTTCACCCTGTGGGCCCGGATCGCCCTGAATAACAGATGAAAAACGGAATCAACGACTGCACGCGTGTGATTGCTCACCTTTTCGCCCTTTGGTCCGGGAAAGCCACGAGGCCCGATAAACTGGCTTCTTGAGCCTGACAGTTCTTGCACTGAAGGGCCTGGTGGTCCGGGAGGACCCATAATACCAGGATCACCCTAAAAACCTTTTGAACTTTGCAAAAACTAAACTTCTAGTTACAGATGCAAAAAACGGTGAATATAAAATGACGTAAAGACTTATCTGAAACCTGCAGTGTCTTGCATTCTCTGCCGCTGAGATTCTTGATAAAGCCTTGTTTTTGGAAACAACACAGGTAAAACAATGAAACCATTTGTAAAATAGATGAACTAACGTGGTCACCCTTCGGGCCAGGTCTGCCAATGCCAGGCGCTCCAACAGTCCCTTTGTCACCCGGTGGACCTCTCGGACCCTGTATACAATGTTTGTACAATTCACAAACACTTCGTACTTGTTTTGAAATTGGAAACTGTCTGAGCTCAGTCTACTACATTCTATCTGTAAATTATACATAACCAGCTAATTGGTGATGTGATGTGCACACGTGTGCAACACACACGTGCAATGTGATACATACATGCGCTATGTGCAGGCAGACTCCGCCTCCACAACAGTGCACGCGCACTAAATGCATAACCAACCAATCAGCTAGTTGTATATAATTTACAGATAGATTGAATTATGTCACACAGATACACACATACTTCTATCATGTGACCGTGTAACATCAACAGAACTTACTGGTGGCCCGTGGTCGCCACGGTCACCTTTCATTCCCCTGGGACCCTGTTGACCAGCAAAACCCGGGTTACCCGGTGGGCCAGGCACTCCAGAAATGCCCTGAAATGCAAATGCAAAAGGGTAAAAACGAATAAATTCATGTGCCAACGTAAACATTATATCATGTTCAATGTCAACGTTGTTGTGGCCGTCGTGTACGTTATACGTTGTGTAACCTTTTCTCCTTTATCTCCGAATCCACCAATGGCCGGCTCTCCTTTGTCGCCTTTAGGTCCGCTGTCCCCGGGGAATCCGGGCGCACCCTGTGGCCCTGGTCGTCCCGGTATGCCTGGCACACCCTGAATTTGTTTTCCAAGCGGCATTACATCTGATGACGTTTTATATTGTCAAAATAAAGTATTGTGGATTTATTCAAACGTGTCCGGACTAAAATGTGTTAAAAACGCCTGTTTGTCAAAGTACAGGCTCTAAAATTTGAGTTTGCTGTGACTGATTCGACATTCACAATTTGTTTACGGGAAGAAATCGGCCAAACGGAAAGTCTGGTTTGCTGTGAACGACAAGCGCATGTTGTGCTGCGCATGACATCATTTCAGTGGGACACGTTTAAAAAAATAGGTCATAAACCCACGTCAGTTCCATTGCATCCGTCAAGACCGGGCACCCCAGTAGGACCGGGCTGACCCAGTTGTCCCTGAAAGACAGCGAGTGAACTGGAAACGTTGCTTGCAACATTGGCTACTTTTGCAACATTCCCACAGGAACACTCACTGGAACGCCGTTGATGCCCGGGAAGCCAGGTACGCCGATTTGACCGCGGTCGCCCTTCGGGCCGATTGGCCCCGGGGGGCCGCTCTCGCCCTTTTGCCCTTTTGGTCCGGTTAGTCCTTCGGGTCCGGGAAACCCAGGATTACCGGGAGGACCTTGAGCGCCTTGTTTACCGGTTGGACCCTGGTCGCATGAGAAAATTCGCATTTTTTATTTGGTTGTCTATTTCAAGACAAAAAATTGTGCGTTCAGCTTTTAGCGGTTTTAACCAGATCCATAAAGCGGAAAATGACTTACGATGTTTCCCTTTTCACCAACGCAGAAACAGTCGCGTTTTGAGCAATCGCGGCAAGTTACTTGCTGAAAACAAGGAAATAAACTAGTATTATTAGAACATCGCAGTTTCATTTTTAATTTAGTTCACTCAGTTGATTTACAGTATGACAAGTGTTAGATACACACAAGCCCAATATTGCGTGTGAAATATTTTCGTATCCGTTGCTTGTTTTGTCATGTATTCCCATTATATTGTTATAGTCGCATGTTTCGTGAAACTTGACAGTATCCCAGCATGATTTTGCAGTAAACATTCTTCACTTCTTCATCTTTGAAACATGCAGACAAAAAGTAATGGGAAAATCGCTCGCTTGGAATATTTTTTTAGTTGCAAGTGTTTCAGTCAAAACATTGCTCCACGCTACCTACCTATGTATTACCTCACAACGGCACGAACACCATTGCGCAAAGAAGATCGTTTTGAAGCTGGTGTAAAAAATTGGCTTGACAAAAACATATGTCAAGGCATTCAACAACCCCGGCCTCCCTTCCCTTTTCTTTCTCATCACAATAATTTAAACATGAAATAACTTCGCTCGATTTAAAAGTAAACTCTTGTACTTTTCAAAATCTGTTCAAGTAATGAGATGTTATTGTACAAAACATCTGTTCAAAGCGCACTTCAAAAAATGCTTGTTTTTTTTCGCGAAAGCATTCCACTTTAAACAAAACGCACAAATACACCACGACGTGCTCCATCATAATCTGCGCAGCGCAAAACGCTTTACGCTGACTCATCGTTTGAGTTAAGTTTGAAAAAAAACGCTCAAAAATTAAAAATATATGCGTCCCGTCCGCAAAAAAAAATTCTGGTCATTCCACTGATAAAAGTTGCAGAAAGAAACTTCTTGCTGAAAATAAACCAAAAAACCACGAATGGTTCACATCATCAGCAGTTTGGCGCAGGTGGTGGCTGCTACACTGCGGTGCTGCGAACGCAGATACAGACGCATTTTTTGCGTGACATCCGATACGGACCGTGGAGGGGAGCAGTAACGCTCTTTGCGTAAATCATTCTGCACAGCTATAATGTGGTCAATGTTTGACATTGTTTTCAAGCAGCAATTCAAATGTAACGCGCATTTTCGCTCACATCAACGAGCCGAAACACAGACGACAGGCACCGCAGTTTTTTTGTCTTGCAACATGTCCAAGAGCAGAAAATTTTCTGGACACATGACACGATGAATCAGACAAAGCGCATTGAAAAAAACTCTAAACGGTTTTGAGACGTTCGATGGGTTTTCGTTACATTCTCGAAGACAGTTTTTTGGCTTCGGATGTTATAGATGTTATTCTTTGGGTGTTACTCAGAATATTTGCATAATGTTGCCTCGCAATAGTTGAAATGGCATGCCACATGCGAGTATGAATTTGAAAAACGTCAAAATTGCACAACACCGCATCAGCTGCTAATCCTCGCATCAATACAGCCTCAGACGTTTTTTTCGTGAAAATGTTACTTTTTGGAGAAAGTTTCAAAATTTGGTTTTTTGCTGTCCGTTCAATGAGCTGGTCTTCAAAAAGGCTGGCGTATCTAGCTAAATTTATTTCAGCTGACAAAATACGAAAATCAATATGTGACACCATAACGAGCTAATTCAACTGTGTATTTGCATTTTTACGTTCACACTCTCGTCCACACACATTCATTTCACGTTCCATATCACGGACCAATTGTAAAGTTATTATTGCCGCGTTGAAACACGTTATAAAAATTCAGCTATTTGCATAACAACGGTGAACAGTCAGTGATTGCACAAATTTTAGCTTTTTCAGCAACAAGAAAGTGAGCGAACGCGGGCACGCGAGGTGCAGCCGCCAGGCCCCCAGTCTCTTTACAAGTTTCGGCAGAATGTAAACAAAATCAACAGCAACCAGCAAGCAAGCACGAGCTTGTATTTGGCCTCCGGCCGAACTCAGCAATACGCAAACGTCTACATACATACACTGAATTTGCAATTGTACATTGTATTTATAACAATCCGCAACAATGCACAATACCCGTAGCTTTTCAACAAGCGCAGTTGCAGATGTGAAACATGCGTGTTGTTATATGGAGATCAGAAGTTGGCGGTCTTAAGTGGATTATTGGTTTTTAGCACGTTTACACTTTTGCCAAATTTAGAGAACTCCACACTTGTCCCTTCGAACCTAAAAAATCAGATGATAGCCAAGAACCGAAAATATTCATTTTTTGAATTCTTTTGCTGGTCATCCCACAGTGTTCTTTGTGTGGCATTTGTTGTGATTTTTTTTCTAAAAAATGCTGAACTGATCACAGCAACCAAATCAAGCACCTGTGAGCCCACATGTGTCTGCGGCACATCATAAAAGCTTACCGCTCGGCACCATTCATTCAAACCAGACAAACATTTGAACAAAAAAAATGAACACACCAACACTGAAATATTTTTGCAGCCACACACACACACGCACATGTGCGATGGAACGTTTCTTGCAACGTTTGAAAATGCAAGTTATAAAATTTGCAACACTTTGACTGCCGTTGATCGTTGCTCAGGGCAGGCCGGCAAAGCTCATAAACATTTACAGCGTTTTGCTCGTCACCAGTGTTGTGTCAGACAATCGTAAACATCGTTTGCAACTTTATGGGCTGACCGTTGGTATGGTTGGTACATCCGAAATGTTACAATCAAAAAAGAAACTTTTCACGATTCTAACGAAAACAATGCTTTACAGAATACGGAAACTCACCGCATGCGCAGACGGCAGAAATAAAACGAGAAATGAGATCAGTAGGCCAAGCCTGAAATTGTGGATAATCATTAATGGACAGCAAAAATTGACTGGCAATTGATTTTATACTTGACACCCTCATGCTAATGTTTTCCTTTTGCTGAGGACGTTTTGCTCACTTTCATATCAATTGTATAACTACGGAATGGCGAGGTAAACATGGCAACTTTTTTCAGGGTGCAAGGAGCGCGCGAAATTTGAATGAAAGCAAAAAGACGTTCAGAAACCCAATTGTGTGTCAAATTTGACGTGTGTTTTTAAACTAATGGATTCTTCGTGCTATTTTGTTCATTCTTACTCCCTTGCACACATGATTAGGAATTATGTTGGCATTTTTTGAAAAAGCCAACTCCTAGTCTGCTACTGATCCCGCCTTGATGGACTGCCTTATTTATTCGGCCATACTGTAGTAAAAACCGATTCGATCAGATCTGCCGTTTGCATAAAATGCGCGTTTCAGTAAAACCTTCCATGACACCGCCGAACCTGATGATGAAGGACAGTTCGTTTGCCGAACAGTCTGATTTGTTTGAGTGCGGAATGAAAGTGGTGACAAAATTTGGGCAAAATTTCTGCTTATTCAATTATGAAAAATTTTAGCTTACTTCCTTTTTTGTTTTCTGCTTACCACGTAACTAAACTAAGTCGAATGACTTGATGAACGTACCTAAGCGACCACGAGGCGAATGATATGGAGGTGTGCGTGCGCGGGTCGTTTGCGTCCCGGCCTCTTGCGGCCGCCGTCATTGTTCGCGGTGTTCTTGTGCGTTCGAATCAGGAGAATTCGATTGCGCACCAGTGAGTGTCAGCTCAGAGGAGCATGCCCCGCGTCAAGCATACGCGACGCACGCAACACTGGTACACATCAACGAAATCAACACTCTCAGAAGATATATACTCGCTGTTTGTGACGTCTTTGATGTGTGCGAGTAATAATATTAGCTCCAAAGTTGCCACCAAGTTGCAACCATCCACAAGTTGCTGTCTCTTTTGTTCTCCAAAAAAACACAGTGTGTGTATCGTGCGATACTGTCGGCTGTGTGTTTGCGGAAAGTGATGAAAATAACCTCAGGTGAGTAATAGGGAAAAGCTGAAAAGCAGAAAAAATATTGGGAGGTACTGTACAATGTACATGTACATTCTAACGGTACAGATGTTGTGCATTTCATTTTTGAAAAGATATCGCCTGAAATTGTGTTGTAAAATATCATCTGAAGTACGTCGAAACAACCGAAGAAAGGTGCGGTGCCATTGATAGGCGCACGTTTGAAAGCATTCAGCTGATTGGCTGTGCTTGAACTGAACGGCCTTACCAGCAACGTTTGTATTTTTGTACGGCAAAAAGCGTTGTTCTGTTGAATGTGTTTCATGTCAATTCAAAAATTAGAAGTTTGAAAGCCTGTTCGTGGTGGCGCCAAATTGCGATACAATCAACAAGGGATCACTTTGAAAAATTCTGCATGTGACTGACTGTACTACAAAAGCTGTTCAAAAATGGTCAGACACGGAACTAAACTTAGGTGGGGGAAGGGGGGGGGTAAATTGAGTGTGATTCATGATTACGCGTCACAGTGAAGTTCGGTGGCGAAAAAAATTATCAGCACGCGGTTCTCCAAAAGAGGCAATGCGGGTATACTGACTTTGAAATACAAGAACACCCAAACAGTGCTTCTAAAATAATTATACAATTCAAACTGCCTTTGTCTTTTATTCGTCGAACACCGCATGTACGCACAAATCAACATCATGTACGCACAATAAAAACTTCAAAGCTGAAATGTAAAAAGGGAGCAGCAAGAATTGCTGAATTTTAAAGCACGATTACACTGTAAGATCATGTTAGACGCCACCGCCTGCTGATGCCGATGAAACCAAGATATAGAAACTGAATAAATCGGCACACACGTCAGATTTTACTCGACTGGGATTTGGGCGTGTCACCGTTTTTTTTTGCTCTTCGTTAAATCGCTCGGGTATCGGCCTACCAGTGAGAGGAGCGCAAAATTGGTCTGTGGCTACAGAAAAAAAATTCGATACGCACATTGAAATGTTTTCAAAAAAATATATATATTGCAATCAGTGTAAATGGTGTGTGTGTGTGTATACGTGAGTGTTTGTGCTTTTCATACAGCAATGGCGCGATATTAGCGTGTAGACATGTTGAAGCTTGTTGAGACAAACCAACAGGCAGCAATGTGAACGCAGACTGTTGCGGCCCACGGCAATCCGTTATCTTGCTTGCTTATATCGAAAGTCTCTCGCAAAACATTGGGCAGGCGGGAAGAACGATGAGGGGGTGGAGAATGGCGGTTGCAGTGCACTGCTCTGCTGTCCGTTGAGCCACCGAAACTTTTGGCGTACACAACTCGCAGCACCCGCGTGTGTGTGTGTGTAATGCATATTGCTTCTTCCTCTTTCGCTTTTCAATCGTCAAGTCCACGCCAGGCCAGTACACACAACACACCAATAATCACGCACAGATTTTGCTGTGTGTGGGATGGGGATCCGTGTTGTTGATGTGCGCAGAGAGACAGCAAAACCAAAACATTTGAACGCGCGCACATACTGGCGTCAACAGAAACATCTGTGAACCATTAGTCTCCGTGGTGGCACATCTGTGTACGTGTAACGCACGGTGTGACACAACGGGCACACTTCGCAATGTTGCACTCCACGGTTGATCACCAATGCCGCATTTCAGACACACCCTGTACATGCTCTCCCGTACGTTTACATTTTACGCGGCCGTCGTGATCATAATTTTCCGTCGTCGGAATTTGCGCTTCGATTCGCGACAGAAAACAAAGTTTGACTGACGATGAACGCTGGATATGGTGAATTGTGTGTGTGCGCATCGTAAGCGGGCGGCGCGCAACAAAACTTTTGCGGCGACCAACGCAACACACGCAGACACAACACACGCGAATGTTCTCCAAAAGTCGGCGGCGCCACGCGAAAAGGAACAAACTTTCGGGGCATGTCAACCGCACCAAACGCAACGACCGTTAAAACTGCGCACGCTCTTCGGTTTTTGTTGTTGACTGCAAAATTCGCAGTGCCAGAGCGCAATAGCGCCGTCGCAGCGTTTTGTCAGTTCCAATTCACAAGAAAACTATCCTGTCACATCGGGTTTACGCGCGCTCGGAATCGTTGGAAAACGACTGCAAAACGTGAATTGTTTGTTATTATCTCGCGCACCGTTGAAAGAGGCAGCCACAAAATCACCGCGCGGCGCCATTTGGAACGAGAGAAAAAGTCAAAAAATGCGACTGGACACCCGGAAGCGGACGTTTTTCGGTCAACCGCTAAAATGCGACTCTGTTTTCATATACTCATTCACCGGTCGTGGTTTTTTGCACACTGAACCATAATGGGAAATGTTTACAAAAAAGACTTCAGATCTGTCTGTAGCGCAGGCGTAGGGCTTCTGTCCACCGTTCTGTAGGTGGAAAGTTCGAACCTGACTGTGGACAGGACACAAACACGTGGCGAAACTAAAATTGACCAACTGAACATCATCCAATAGTCTGCTCCCTCCTGAGTTGAGGGTATATTGGGCTCATAGCGATATTTGCTCTTAGGGTTTCTTGAACCGGTGCGATAAAAAAATAATAATAAATAAGTCGGAAATAGCTGTCAGCAATTGTCAAATGCGTTGTTCATAATTTATTTAGCAATAGGAATACTCATAACTTGTACAGTGATGTAGCCAGAACGATTGAATATGAAAAAACGGGTACGACGAAAAGTGCAACGTTTAATAATCCATGCAGTCCAATAAGGACAACAGGTCACAATGTGAACATTTCAATTTCTCAGACATGCATCATGTCACAAGATACGACATAAAACAGACTTCTTGTTTGAATTTTGTTTTTCAGAACGCATCTTGCTGATAATACACCAAAAAACTAACCCCATAAAAACCACAAAAATATGAAAACGTCGCTAAATCTGACAATAATCAAGCCCAGACAAGTAGCAAGCGCAAATCAAGCTATACGTACACACGAATGCGCTTCTAGCCATTACAATAACCGATTGGCGAAAAAGTACCAATGCACTATTTTACACCAGAATAACAAAACTGACGGGCTGGTAGTTTGCAAAACAAATTTCAGTTGAAACAGTGACAATGACACAGTCCAACTGGATTTAAGCATTGTCCGATAAGCTTATGATATAGCAGTTAAATTACAATGATAACAAATCATTTTCCATTCGTTCAATAAAACCTCACTGATAAAGGCAACTATCTGCTTTAAGTATGTGAATGCATGCACACAGCTGTGATGGGTTGAATAAGCTTTCAAAAGTTAACTATAACACAAACGCACACAATGGACTGAAAAAATCAACGGAACCTTCCTCTTTGACCTTCCATTCTTCAAATCAATTGGAGAATAACGCGACCAAAAACACAGAAGTGAACAGCCAAAAATCACACATTCAGTTTATGACAATAAGAAAAAGACAAACGACGGTTCCTTTATTTTTTAATTTGGAAACTCCACCAGTGAACCCAAATGGTAAAAAAGAGAAGACAGCAAATGCAGCCAAATGTTGGGCAGTCCACAAAGTATGAGAAAAATTCAGCGCCATACAAGGCTAATGGGCACTGTTTTATGTTAAAATTTCAATGAACTACAGAGAAATGTGGTGTTCGCCTTTGAAATCGTCTGGAATATTAGCCGGTCCATGCGTTACCATAGTATTCGATGTAAAAAAACGTGTACAATGTGAGAAACTGAAAGAAACGTTGACACAACCCAAGTACAGTACATGAACGAACCAAAAAAACTGAAAAAAACCGAGAGAGACAACGAAGTGTGCACGTTTACAATCTGCAAAGTAATCAAAAAACACTTTGAGGCTTTTTGAATTATTGTTAATGACACATGCTAAGCTTGGTTCTCCACATGAAACTAAACGAACAATTCGAAATCACTTGGCTATCTCATAAAAAAGTAAACGAAGAAACACCAGAGAATGCAATACAGATAACGTCCAAAAACAATTCAGAGGCACAACCGACAAGACAACCAAAAAAACAACAATGAGAAATGTAATAACCAGAAAAGTAAAACCGAACACTCGATCCACCAAGCAACCGACCGTCTAGCAGCAAACACAAGCATTCTGACGATATGGACAAAGCCACAACAATACAAAAAACTGCATTTTGTCGCAAAAAATGACAGGTAGTCAGTGGTGGGAAATGATAGAACTGAATAAAAGTGCTGGCTCGTCTCAAGTAACAGAAGATGAATGCAATAGTTGATAGTGGTCGTGTTCATGAATGATCTGCTGCTGTTCGCATTCACATATGCTGCTGCAGCGAAGGCACCCATACAACCGGCTGCGACTGCTCGCGTATGATCTGCTTCACCTTGTTGATCACCTCCTCGGGCGTGTAACCGTGTACAATTGCTGAAATGCAGCAAAAAAACGTTTTTTGGTGTAGCAAACAACGACAAACTGTTCACTGCAGAAACGGTCGCCTCTATTTTTTTTCGTAAAAATGAAGGAGTATTCATGATGCTACGTTTCAACACAGCTACGCGTCACTAAATACTGCTTCATGAATGCCGCTTTCGTAATATGAGATAGTTTCACGCGACTCGTAAGTGTCGCTGAACGTACCGGTGTAATACTCAGCAAACTCCTGCTCCATCACTTGCGCTCGCGCGTACTGCCGCTGTGCCTCGTCCTCGCTCAGTTGACGATTCCACTCCCTGCGAAACAACCGATGAATTGAACAAAAACACGGATGAACGGTCTCCGTTTGATAATACGCTGTTCTTGCAGTTTTATCTTGGAGTGCCTGCGGTGGTTCGCAAAATAAAAATGAAATTGAAACGAAACACTCAATAAAAAACGCACATCAACTGCGCCCAGTTGTACGGCTTCACGAACACGGCGATCGGATACAGATTGGACGCCTGTAGGCGGCGGATGGCGTTGCCGCTGACATCGAGGATGCAGTGCTTGCGCTGGAATGAAGCATTTGCAACAGTCTGCCTATTGTAGATGCTAAATACACTGAGCTGATCTGGGCCCTACATTTTGTCGATGCACTTGATTGCTAAATACACTGAGCTGATCTGGGCCTGATCACAGAGAAGAGCGTGGCAGCGATCCACTGATCACCATCACCATCACCATGTCACCGCAGAGGGGTGCATAGGCACTTAATGACAGAGAAAAACTCGATGGGCGCCCCACTCAATGGCGTTCAGCACGCTTCTCTGGGTTAGCCCCGGTTGAAAAACAAAATCGCCTAAAAATCCCAACAACAACAACAACAACAACAAAAACGTTGAACCGACCTGCGAGGCGACCATGCGCACCGACTGCACACTAGTGCCGTACAGGTTGTTGTTGTACTGTCCGGCCTCGATGAACATGCCGTTGCGAATGTCCTGCTCCATTTGCTCGCGTGACACAAAGTAATAGTCACGGCCGTTCTGCTCGTTCGGGCGTGGCGGTCGTGACGTGTCTGCAAAACGGCTGCTTTATTAGTTGGATAGTGCAACTGTGTTGAGAAAAGTAACTTGAGGGCCGTTCATGCAGGCAAATGAGTATACGGCACGGCACGGCACGTCACGTCATGTCACTACGTCTATGGTGACGTGTCCCTGACGTACAACGACGTCGTATCGTACGTCAGCATACGTCAGTATGAACTGGTCTTTAGAGTATACAGTATACACCACCACCGAGTATGCCTCCGTACAGCTGCACGGAGAAAGTGATAAAATGAAGAAAAATTGTGTTTTTTTATGATAACGCAAGAGGTGTATGAAATGTAGCAGTGCACTGCACTCACGCGGCACACAACTGCCGAACTGGTCGACATTCGCAACGAGGTCGTCGTTGATGCGCTCCTTCAGTGGACCCAGAATGATCACAGGGCGCACATAGTCAACTGAAATGGATACACGCTTCACTTTTACGTCTCGAGTTTGTTCCGCCTAAGTTTCTAGTTTGAAGTGAACGAGTTTAGTTCGATTGATATTGAAAAACATTGATTTTGTTTCACACAGAAAATTTCAAAAGAAACTCACGTCGTTTCTGTTCGACATTTTCGTAGGACAGGATTGGCTCCTCGGCACCTGAAATGTCGTTTTTTGAATTTAGGAAAAACGTTTTTCATTTCACTAAAAAGCATCACATTTACGGTCACACCTTGCAGTTCAATAGCAGTTTCAATGTTACGAGTTCAAATTAGTTGTGATGGTCACACAAAAACAAAACAATTATCAGCAGACAGCTTTAATAGGTTCCACGAACCGTGGGAGCGGTTTTAATTGCATTCTAATTTTCTTTAGAACATGCATCACAACGACACGTTTTACGTTGTCGCCTTCCAGGTGGACACACCAAAAATGGGATGTTCCAACCGAACACGAAATCATGAAGTCACAGCACACATTAACAACAAACAACATTGAAAATACTTCATATGTGGACCATATGAAACTAAAGCTGCGTTCATGAAGAAGTATTTAGTGACGCGCAGCTGTGTTAGAACATAGCTACGCGATCATTAAATACTGCTTCATGAATGCCGCTTAAAAACTATTACTACCAGTATTACTATTACTCAGGCAGCAAGCAACAAAACTGCTACTTTTAGGCCACAAGAACTACTAATTCCAAAGACTAGTGCCGCTTGCGTCGCCACGAGCTCTACCATTACTTACTATCCGTGTCTGAATCTGACGAGGCACACGGAAACTTTAGCATGACCCTGTGCGGGCCATTTGCCTCCGGGGCACCGTCAGCGTCAGGGCCATTTTTGACCGAACATTCGACTGCTGTGATATTGCATTCATAGGGTCAGGTCAGCAGGGTGGTGCTTGGTGTGTGCGTGTGTGTTGGACGGAACAAATGAACGTTACAGGGTAGTTCAGTAAGATCAAGGCGAACACAATGGATCACAACTGGATGTGAAGAGGTCTAAAAGAAACAGGTTTGTGTGTGTGTGTGTGTGTGGCGGTGGTAATGCCGTTGTCAAACACAAAACTGTGCATTGGTGTTTGAAATGAATGCAATGAGTGATCGACAACCAGTGCAGCTCAACTGAACGCAAGCTAATTGGATAACGACATGATACAAGTGTTGTGTTTGACAACGATCCTGTGAAGCGTTGTAATCGCTGTGCAAACGTTGGTCAGCAAAACGCACATTTGGACCAAACCAAAGTCAATTTCTTACAACGAGCTTTGTCCCGATTAGACGATTCTTGAATTCACGTCAACATGAAGCAATTTTTTGCAGATTTTCTGCTGCCATGATATGAAAAATTGTTTTTCACTGCACTTTGATTTTGATTGGAAAGTTCGTATAAACAATGGGACTTCATCACGTTGCAAGGAATCGATGTCGAAAAAAGCCCTTGCATTTCAACAGAACCTTTACAACAAAGGCAATGAATGGGTAGTGTTGGGATGGGATAGGTCACAGGTAAGTATCATACGAGGCACAAAGCTGCAGGGTACACTTCGAATTGACAAAATCATTTCAACAATTTGATTCGCCATTTCCGGCATATTCACTCACGTTCGGCGTCTTGCAGTTCATTCAGTCGCTCCTTGCTCTTCATGAACGGAAACTTGCGACTGAACGACAGCTGTGAACGCGAGCCGCGCTGGAACTGCAAGAAAAAAAACGCAAAAATACATAGCAATCGACTCCGAGCAACTCAAAGTCTCGTGTAAAGTTTCGTAAAAGCCGAAAGAATCTGGCACTAACTCGGCTGTCCAAACTGCCGGTGCTGTAACTGCCGGGGCCTTGGTCAAAGTTCACTTGTTTTCGTCGCGAGCGTTCGCGCCGTTCGACTCTGTAAAAAAGCAGAAAGTCAGAACAGAAAAAAGAAAAGAAGAAAAAGGGAAATCGTGGGAAGCGCGGCATCGCTTTCCCAAACCACCAACGACACAGCTGTTAGCGGTCGAATTGTGTCCATTGCGGACATGATATGGGCTTTTGCATGGATTTAAAGGTCCGTTCGTACCGACCTATGCGGTATGCGTCCGAACTGACAGCACGTCAATTCGAGTCTCGTGTTTTAGCTTACTACCGTCCATACAGACGTCACATGGCACGTCACGTCAGGTCTCGTGTTATTATCATTTTTTATTTTGGTTCCGAGACTCAATGCGCGCATAGATAGGTAACCAATGGCATGCATGACGCGGGAATTCAAAATTGGTAAAGTGATCCGAGTTCCTTAAATATGGCTGGGTCACTTACGCTACTTTGCCATATAAAGCGTAAAACTAGTTTTCGTTCTACGTCTGCAAAAGCAGAACCCAAAAAAATGATAACACATATGGAGACGTGCCTTTGACGTACGTCAGCATACGTCATTATGTACTCACAAGGACAGACAACAACCCAGCAAAGTAAGCCATTGCGAACACAACCACAACTGACCGGTATTTGCTGGGAATGATGCCGTTTGCGAGTTCGGTGCCGTCCGTTGCGACTCGCTTCGCACGCCACCACTCTGCGTCGGAGGCGTTGGTCACGTGCAGAATGTCGCCGTAGTTGAACGCGAGCCCCTGGCCGGGCGCGTCGCGGTCACGTGACGGGTCGTAGTCGAATAGCGCTCTGCGAAATGGCCGTTTTTTTGTTTTCCATCCAAAAACTGCTCGTGAACAAACATTTTGCAACATTGGGCGATTTGGGGTTGTTGGTGCTGGTGTACTACATGTCATTTCACTGTTGCATTCGAGTCATTTCGAGTCATTCTTGTGTTTTAATTGAATTACATTCTTCCCCACTCTCTTCTTACTCAAATGGATGCTAAATGCATGCTCGTAGACTTTTATTTTGCCTGGTCGTGAATTTTGCCGCAACCAACGCGGCGCTACAGCGAGCACGCCAGAGCACACGGTCGTGTACGCGCATGGTGGGTTATGTCGGTAATCACGGGTGGTCGAGTGACATCAATGATGAGTGGGTGAGCCGGGGGTCGGTCTCAAACTGGCCACACTCAATCTGGCTGCGGTCTCAATTGGTCCAGTCTAAATCGGGTGCGCCTGTTTCGAGAGCAGCCCGCTCACCTGACAAACATCTCACGACGCGGCGACGGCTGCGGCACCTGGCCTTGGTTGATCATCTGATTTCGTACTTCTTCCACGCGCGCTTCGAAACGATCGTAATCTGCAGAAAATGGTAGACTCTCTTGTTCTTTGTTCTGTGACGTGTTGCATGCTGCCTTAAAAAGCAGAACAATCAACGATGGATGCCGTTGTGAACACTTGTGAAAACGTAAACACCCGAAACACACACAGGCTTTCAGTAATTCAGAGATGAGAACAGGTGCGAGTGGGAGCTTTCTTCTTGTTTCGTATTTCGTTTCGAAACTTCGTTTCTGTGGACAACGACGCAGCTCGCTACACAGCGTGTCCACACCCGACCGAGTCTGCTCGATCGGTCAAATCGCGTCACTAGCTTTCCCACCTGGGCGATGAACAACAACAACAACAGCAACAAACTTCGTTTCTTGTCATGAACGCACCTTCCGGACGGTACGCGACCAGAAGCGACACGTTCTGTCCGCTGGACTTTAGTGCCTGCGCCGCCATCTCGTGCGTGGCGCCGCGCAGATTCGCACCGTTCACCTGGTGACAAAATGAGTTATGGAAAAAAACTGGCATTCAAACTGTAAACCATGCGCAGTCAGCTGATTGGCTGCTTTCGAATTGGACTCGTTGATTGTCCAACCAGCTCGATGGAGCAAATCAGCATGCCGGAATGCACAACTGAAGGTGCATTCATGAAGCAGTATTTAGTGAACGCGTAACTATGTTTTAACACAGCTACACGTCACTAAATACTGCTTCATGCCGTTGAAGTGCGCATGTATGCTTTAAGCGCCATTCATGGAGGTTGAAGCGCGCTGAAGCGCGCTGACGCGCTTCACTTTGCTACACATTCACGAAGCAAAAAAACAGCGCGCTTCAGCGTGCGTCAGCGCGCTTCAGTTTTGGAGCACATGCGCATTCACGGACGCGCGCGCTGAAGCGCGCTGAAGCGCGCTGACCAGCTTCATCGTGAATGAAGAAATGAAGCTGCGTCAGCCGCTGCGGCTTTTTAGGTTTTTTGCCCATTCACGAACGCGCGCGCTGAAGCGCGCTGACGCGCGCTGAAGTGCGCTATCATGAATGATGAAATGAAGCTGCGTCAGCCGCTGCGGCATTTGATGTCCGGACATCAAATTTGTGTGTGCAAAATCGCTGATTGTTGCTGCGCACATCGGTACCCCACACCGTGATGTGAAGTAATTGTTTTCTTCAACTGCGGTTTGGCGTGAAACCTTTTTCCTTTTTTTAGCGTTGCCACGGTGTAGAGCATTGCAAAAAAAGTTTCATCAACGGCAGCACATGATCAGTGAATGTTGCACAAATCAAAAGATCAAAACATTCACTGAAACGACAAAAACAACGATTCGAAGCGGTATATAGTGTGTGCTAAACAGCACGTACGGAGACAACACAGACAACAGCACAAAACGATAAAACTGAACGACGTTTAATGAACAAACACCTAGAGAGCTTCTCGCCTGTCAACTACTATAGTGCAGTGGTAACATGTTGTGCCTGTCAGCACAGAGGCCAAAGTTCGAAACCCGTCTTAGCCCAGTTGTTTTTATCGTTTTTATCTGGTTTCTTTCACAAACGCAGCACAATAAAACTTACTGTATTCCTCAATTAATTTAATTTTACCACAATTAAATTCATTCCCTTTTTGGTCTGCATCTATCACAATTGAAAACGCAGAAATTATGCAAATACGTTTCATTTTTCAGACAAGCCGCTGCGGCATTTGGGGTCCGGACATCAAAAGCCGCAGCGGCTGACGCAGCTTCATTTCTTCATTCATGATGAAGCTGGTCAGCGCGCTTCAGCGCGCTTCAGCGCGCGCGTTCGTGAATGGACAAAAAACCTAAAAAGCCGCAGCGGCTGACGCAGCTTCACTTCAGGCCGCTTCATCATTCATGATGAAGCGCGTCAGCGCGCTTCAGCGCGCTTCAGCGCGCGCGTTCGTGAATGGGCAAAAAACCTAAAAAGCCGCAGCGGCTGACGCAGCTTCATTTCTTCATTCATGATGAAGCTGGTCAGCGCGCGTCAGCGCGCTTCAGCGCGCGCTTGCATGAATGGGCCTTTACAGTTAGTTTCATGTGAAAAAAAACACGATACCATTTGATAAAAACTGAAAAAATCATGTTATTTTCTGCACCTCAAGCAGTTGATCGCCGCGGAAAACGGCGCCGCTCAAATCCGCAACGCCACCGGGCATGATGTAGCTGATGTAGATGCCCTCGCCGTCTTCACCACCAACGATGTTGAAGCCGAGCCCTTGCGGGCCTTTGTTCAGATTCACGTAGCGCGGTTGTCTGCAACAACAGTGGTTTTTTTGTTTCGTGTTTTTTCGGTCAGTTTCTCCACCACCACACATTTTGTTCATCATTAATCTTGATAGTTTCAATGATTTTCCATTCATTGCCGTTTTTCAAGTGTCAATGTCAGTTCCAGTGAGATCAACATGAAACACTATCGTTCTGTTGAAAATGTTGCCGAACGCATTTGAATTGTAAAGCAGTGTCACCGATTCTTACTAGCTCACAGTCAGACAAACAATCACAGATGAAATGTAAACAAACACACCAGTGCAGATCCAGAAAAAAATCCAAAACCTGTAAACACCCTGCATATTTCTCGTATATAATTAAAACCCTTTTTTTTAGCTTTTTCTGGGTGTTGTTTGTTTCTACGACGCCTTTGCTTATTTTGCCAGCTGTGTCCGTCGAAATACGATTTCACCTGGAATTTTGTATTCATCATTGAACTTTGTCTGCCTGAGAGGGTGCGCGTTTGCAAAAAAATGAGAATTGCACAGAACCAGCTTAAACGCATGTCAGTCTCACAAATCAGTTTTCCAATCAGTTAGCCATTCACTCAAACCAAAGAACTTCAGCTTGCAACAATTTTACAATGCAACAGCCAACAAGAATTTACACGCGTTCCAAACAATCGGATCAGCTTGGGAAAAGGGGGGTTGCATTGCAGAGTGAAACACGCGTAGAATGCTGACTCAAATAAGCCAAATATACACAGCACACATATTGATGATCCGTAACTGATTCCTGAATCACTCAGAAACGTTAATCCCCAACAACAGAAAAAATGAAGAGCTGACATACACGCTAAGCACACGACAGCTACAAGCTCTCACAGTTTCAAAAGTCTCGTCGCAAACAATACATAAACCGATTTTGCTCTGGTACGAAAAAACGCCCGAACACGCACAACGCTGTAAACATTTGCCATCATAAACACTTTGAGACCCGTCCAAATATTGTTTGCTTCATACCAGATTTAATTTAGACTGTTCATATTAGCTTGCGATTGTGTTTGTAGAACAGCAATATTCAGAGTGTAGTGCGACTTTCATCAATCAATCATCAGTGTAACTCATCAACACTGAAACACCCCAACTACTTTTAGCTTCCCCGCTTTTCACATGCTTCTCAATAAAGGCGATACTTTTTAAAATTTCAAACGATCGCTTTCCATTTTTATCGGTTACAGTGGGAAATGATTTAGAACTAGCCGAACAAAATTGCATTGCATCGTAAACTGCATGGAATTTATTTCCCTGTGAACGTCGTAAACCAGCTGGTTTTCCAGTACAATCAAATCGACCACCCATTTCGTTTGAAGGAATGTTTTTAAAGCGCTTGGTCGCGGGCCCCGTTTTCAAACATTAAACACGTCACTACCACCAGAGCATGTAAATGATGGCAGTAGTTGCAGAAGAGATCGCTGACTGTGATGGTTTTGCGGAGTTTATGGTGTTGAAACCATAGTTGCCAGTTGCGAAATGGTGTAGTTCACAACGCTGCTTTTTTCAGTTTCATTGTTGATAAAAACCATTTAGTGGTTGAGGCTCTTGCCTAAAATGACAAAATAACGTAGTACTACCACCACTACAATGTTTGTTTGTGCTCCGTTTTAGAATACTTTTGACGTGAAAAACTGATAAACCGCATTTTAACTGATACAAGCCGTGCGGACGCACAC
Organism: Theristus sp. LFF4_11; assembly: GCA_030248135.1. Classification (NCBI taxonomy): domain Eukaryota; kingdom Metazoa; phylum Nematoda; class Chromadorea; order Monhysterida; family Xyalidae; genus Theristus; species Theristus sp. LFF4_11. Next base: position 56,872 of record JASANC010003387.1, on the reverse strand, counting down.
ACACACTGTCTATCAGCAAAAGTCACATCTTCCATTTTTTGCCCAGCTCAAAACTATTTGCCTGTAAAATGTCTGTTACGTTCTCGTTTGCACAGCAAGCGAACGAAAAAAGTTTGATAGTAAACCCCCCGCTCCCAAAAACGTACACACATACAAGCGTTGTCCATGGGATAGTACAACAACATCAGCGACCATGCACACACACAACACACATAACGGAGAATGAAAAATAGGTACACTGCAAAAAACCGACTCTTCCAACGAGTAAAATGAATAAACATGATGCGTCGAAAAAATGTAAAGATGCATCATACCAAGCGAAAAACTACGCCAAATTCAAATGTATAGCTGCACATGGGTGCATAAAAAGCGAGACGCACGAGCCAATAATATTCACTATGAGACGCTTCGATGATCGCACACATGACACAACCCCTGAGGCCACTGATTGTTCAAGAGTGAATCGGGGGTGACGACTTCGTGCATGACCGCAAAGAAAAAAGAGAAAACACTGACAGGATCAATTATGTTGCAAGATAACACAAATTAGCGGTATTGAGCTCAACACCATGATTATGAGGCATGACAAAATTTGTTGACTTAGCTGAGGCGTGCGTGTCTCATCCAGTGCCATTTTTATGCACGTTTTGCTACTCATGAAAATTAGTAAAAAATTGAAAAAACTTCACTTGATAAATTCATTCAAATTGAAAAAAATGGAACTTGGATTTTGTTTGCAGTTTGACAAGTTTCATGCCCACACTTTGACATAACCAGAAGAAAACTATAAAAAGCTAGTTGTGCTAACTCCCCTCATTGCCCAACCCTACTGTACCCATGTGCCAAGTGCCATACAAATTTCAAGCTTTTTTAATTTTCAGAGAATCGTGGCAAAACTGCTAGATTGGCAGGCAGCCAATTCAGGCAGATTTTATTTTACAGTACTGGCAAACAAAAATACCGTAATGTTAATTTTTTTCACAATATATGAAAATCTTGATCACTCGCCAACAAAATTGCAATGCACGTTCAGAACTCGGAAAACCACACCGAATTTCCTCAGAACGGTGAAACGTTCAACATTCGAAGAAAGCCCGGTCCCTTCAACAGGCAACGCGAAACACACACACGCGCGAAGGTGAGTCAGGTTGAATGGCGCATACACACAAACACACACACACACACACACACACAGAACACAACACAGATAATGAGAAACCTGGCAAGCGCGCAGCGTACAGTCATCGACAACACGTGTATTTGAATGTGCACACACACACATCAGTCGCACACCATACAACCGCGCGTCCAATACAAAACGTGTGTGTGTGCCAATAGCGTGCTGAATCGTACTCACGTCCATTGGTTGCACCAGTGTTCGAAATCTGCACAAACTGCCACCACACTTGCACCAAAAAATGTCGTCAGGCAAACCAGCTGGTCAGACACACGAACTAAACTGGCTTGTTGTTGTCATTGCCTGGTCGCATCTATCTGGCTTGACGTGTTCATTGCAATTTCAACGGCGTAAAAAAACGAAAATCACCGGTCGAAACGGACAAGCGCGATTACAAGACGGAACGAGGCCAAAGGAATGTGGCGTTACGCAGCGATTATACGGCATCATCGGCATATACACAGGCACTTGAGCGGGCACGACACACAAGCACAGGTACACACACACAAAAACACACCAACACTCTGTGCGTGTTTTCCGATTGCACCCCCCTGAAAACGTTTACAATTTTTCATATACAGCAAAAAGAAACGGTCCCGCTCAGCACTGACTGTATCATCATCACCATCCACACACTGTCGGCGTGTGCTTTCCATTCTACGCGCCTTACTGCCAGCGCTCGCTTTGTCAATAAAACTGCGTGTTTTTTGCACTTGAAAAACTGTGCTTTTTCGTGAACACGTAAATTGAGAGGGAAATGGTGCTGTGTATGGTGGTGGTGACTCATGTGCATGCGCGCTTGTCAAACAGGTGTGCACACGCAACGGATATTTTGTCATAATCATGAATTTCAGATTACTCAAACTTAATTTCAGATTCAGATTACTACTATTGTTCGCACTTCGCAGCACACACAAACGGGATTGCATGACGCATGCCGAAATTGGAAAGGCCTTGAAAACTTTTAAGAACCGTTTTCGAACGTTTCCACCAGCGCAGTGTGTGATGCGTCAGTGTCACACACGCGTGTAACATCTGCAACGTATTTCTGACACGTATTTTTACACAAATTCAATTCAACCTTACACTTTGAAAGAAAACCCTGCACGACACCAAAAACGTTGTCGTTGTTGTTGTAATCCATCATATTTCAAACTCTCTGCTCTGATTTCGTCTCTTCATATTTCGACTTAACACTGATGACTATTTTAAACGTTTCAATGACTTTAAATACGTCAACCGCTCGGGTCAAAAGGTGAAAACAGATGAAAAAAATTCAGTGCCCTGTCAGACGCTTTGAAATCAGTGAAACGGCAACGAAAAAAAACAAAACAACATCTTCCACGGGAAACATATTACCAAGCAAATATTTTTAGTGCAAAACTGACAATGACACTTAGACGGGCCCGAAAGAGATGAGAGAACGCAGTTTCAGTGTCTATGACAGCCATATGACTGACTGTGAAATGAAGAACTGCAGCCCCGTTAAGAAAATTGTGCTCCGTGTGGCTGCCGTATCAATCAAACTGATGTAAACGGTGTTTATGTTGCCGCAAAACAAAAAAAACCGGCAACCAGAAAAAAAACCTAAACACAAATCATACGCCTGATTTACCTTGTCGTTTGCGACTGGTAGCCTTGCTGCGAGAGTTGGCCAGCTAAAAAAAACAATTCGTGGACATTTTAACAAATATGAAAAAAAACGTTTTGCTCTGTTTGTAAACTGCAATTCATCATTTTTAACAAACGTTCAGCGCAAAAAACCGAGGCGTTCGATGTTCAGTAAAAAACTGCAAACGGAAGACATTTTTTCACACAACATTGACCACAATCTTACGCAGTGAACCGTCCAACACGGAAACGAAAACCAATCCTGTTCATGGTTTTTGGAGTTTACGATTTGATTGACAGAGAGAACACAGGAAGAGACTGGAAACGCATCGTTGGGTGTTTCATTGCTCCAGCAATGCCACCTTGACCAAAGTATAATCTATTTTTTTCAACGTGTCCCAGTGAAATGACGTCATGTGCCGCCGAACATGCGCTTGCCGTTCACAGCAAACCAGACTTTCCGTTTAGCCGATTTCTTCCCGTAAACAAATGGTGAATGTCGAATCAGTCACACCAAACTGACATTTTAGTGCCCGTACTTTGACAAACAGGCGTTTTCAAAGCAAATGACGTCATTTTAGTCCGGACACGTTTCAACAAATCCACAATACACCACTCACGCGTGCCCGGCGCCGACGGTTGCCACTGTTGCATCGACTGTTGCCCCGGTGTGGTCGGGTGCTCGTACTGCGGCGCCGACGACGGCCGTTGCGGGACGGACGGTTGCGTGTAACTGAATGGCGCCTGTATGGGCGTGTGATCAGAAGCGGACGTGTTCATCATCGACTGCGTGTGCTCCGGATGCGGATTCTTCAAGTACGCCAGTGTCACGCGGGTACCGGTGGCTTTCAGGCGATCCACCGCGAACTCGTGCGTCGTGTTCTCGAGCGACACTCCGTCCACCTGTGCAACAACAGCGCCATTATAGTTACTGACTGGCGATTATTGTAATTATTTCGTGTAATAATACGTGATATCCTGTATAATGTGATCCTTTTTCCTGTAATTTCGGTTGTCTTCAGTCCATTAAATCGCCGCTCTCTCGCTATTTGAAATTTATTGTGAGAGGGCTGGCCTCATCAGCGATGTGCCCCTCTTGAACGCCTCTTAAAGCAAAGCAGCGCGTGTTGCGCTCCAGAGTGCCACAAACACACACCGCCAGCAATTTATCGCCGATGTGCAGTCGACCGTCCGTCTGTGCGGCACCGCCGTCGATGATTTTGGTCACAAAAATGCCCGTGTCGCCGGGCACGTGCTCGTTGCCGATGCCGCCGGCGATGCTGAAGCCGAGCCCTTTGCTCCCTTTGAACAGCTCCATTCGTTCAACCTGCAAATGAAAAACGGACGCAAACCGTTCAGTCCAGTCAGTTTTATTCTGCAGTGCACGGCGTAATACCAGAGTAAGTGGAAGACATCATTAGTAGGCAAGCCAAAATCTAGAGACTAGACGTTGCTGCGCTGACGTTAGCAATCAGCGACACAAGAACTCGGCAGACTCACGTGGCCCTGCGGGTGGTAGCTCGGCGGGGTGCTCGGTTGCAGTGGCGTTGTGTAAGTGGTGGGCAACGACGTGGGCGTCGTCGGCGCACGGAATGCTGGCACGGTGGCGGGTGGCACCTGCACATCGAGCAAAACGGTAAAGCCAAAACGTATACCATTTGTGCATTGTGGCGCTGAAGCGGCATTCATGAAGCAGTATTTTAAAACGTTAAAACGTAGTTACGCGGTCACTAAATACTGCTTCATGAATGGCCCTTAAGATGTTGATTGGCTGCGATGATCCAGGAAGGAAAATTCTGTGAGCCCAGTTCAGCCAGAAGCAGCCAGATTCGGCGCTGTTTGGACAGTTCAGCCACAGTTCTACTACACACACGGACATGGCAATCACGGACAAAACCAGGCGGCCCTGCAAGAATCACATCCGTGACGCCCACCTGACTGTATGATTTGGTGTGACTGGAGTGCGTGTATCCATGGCTGGTCGTTATCGCCGACGGGGTGTAGCCGTCGATCGTCGGTATCGGTGGCGGTGGGCCGAGCCCGGGCGACTCTAGTTGTTCGCGTTTGATACGCTGCAATTGGCCGTGTGGTGTGGACACTTAGTTTTCTGCGGTTACTTCGGAGAAAATTAGCGTTATGCCCTCAGTAGTTAGTAGAAAAATAGAAAATAGAAAATTAAGTAACATTGATCAACATCGAAAAAAAACCGTGAAGTTGACAGCTATTATCATGTCATTCCTACCAGGCTGACGACATTTCCAGCGCGTTTCAGCGCGTCGACGGCCACATTGTGCGCCACATTCACGGTGTCCGTCTGGTTGACGCGAACGATGATGTCGTCCTTTCTGCAATAGAAAAAAATGTAAGCGTAGCACAACAAACAGCTCCAAAAAATAACCCCAAACGCAAACTGATTGAAAAAAGTGCTGCAGTAAAGGCGCAGGCGCATTCATGAAACAGTATTTAGTGACCGCGTAGCTATGTTTTAACACAGCTAGGCGTCATTAAATACTGTTTCATGACTGTCGGTTTAGTGAGTGATAAGGAAACAATTAAGCGGCATTCATGAAGCAGTATTTGGTGACGCGTAGCTGTGCTAAAACATAGCAACGCGGTCATTAAAAAGCGCTTCATGAATGCCCCTTTACAGACAACAAAGCGCCCCTACCTCAAGCGGCCGTCGTTCGCCGCAGCGCCACCGGGGATGATTTTCGTGACAAAGATGGACGGGTCGTCGCCGACCTGCGGATTGTCGGAGCCGCCGGCAATGCTGAAGCCGAGGCCGGTCGTGCCCTTCTCCAGCACGATGTCCTCGTACTCGAAGCGACTCTCCAGTGACCCGTTCACCTGGAAAGCACATCATTGTCACCCTCGTGGCCTGGTGGTAGTGCGTTAGACTCTTGTCTGTGCGCTCGGGGGATCGAGCCCCGCCGAGGGGTGTATAGGCACTTAATGACAGAAAACTCGATGGGCGCCCTGCTCAATGGCGTTCTGTACGCTTCTCTGGGTTAGCCCTGGCTGAAAACATCGCCTAAAAATCCCAACAACAACAACAACAACATTGCTTGTTTGCCTTTGCTGCACACACCAACTTTGCTCTTAGCGTTCTCTTGACACCAATGTTGCTGAGCGCTATTATGTCTCTAGTATCGCGATGTCAGTCCGCAGCCCACAAAGCAAAAGAAAACTGACGCTGAACACCGTTTTTACGCATGTATGTGTGGCCACAAGCCAACCCAAGCATGGCTCTACTATCTTTCCCATTTCTGCCAGAATAATCCCACCGAATGCGCATGGATTTCCCTTGACTGCAAGGCCCCATCTACAATGTTTCCAATCTAAAGTGAGCCCCCGGTGGCGACAATAATGAGCGACCTCAGCCAGCGAGCGCAACGAGTACGCGGACAGAATGAACGTCTCCACGCGCGGACTGAAGCGAACGGAGGGCGGTCGGCGATTGCGCGAATTCGTGGTCGCACGTTTCGACGTGGCCGGGGTGGAGCAGGCGGACTGCGATTGCCACTGGGCGTGCTCGCCACGGAGATGGTGCCACCATTTTTTCGTGGCCGCTGATTTCTTCTTCGGTGAACGTTGGTACAAGCGGCTGGTCGCTGACGTGCCGCCAAGTGGCGGCGATGGCGATGACGTCACGCATGCAGATGACGCCTTTTGGCGATTATTGTTGGTGGGCGCACTGAAAGCGGCTGACGTTGACGGTGGCGTCGTCAGACAGTGGCAGAGACGGCCGTAGTGGCGCTGGCGGTCGTTGTCGCCACGCGCAGCCTTGCTAGTCCACAACCATGGCATATATGGCGGTTCAACTACACAAAATGATACGTCTGATACAAAGGATCCTGCTAGTATTGCTGTCAATTACTTGGCTCGCGCATATGGCAATCCGTGAACACCAGCGTGAATGCAAAGTACGCGTCATCTGTGAGTCATGTCAGAAGATGAAAAGTCAATAGCGCAAAAATCAGAAAACATATCCTTCCATTGTGCAGAGAAGCAAAATAGAGATAAGATAAAGAGAGATGCAATTAGACTGCAGAGATACTCGCTGCTTTTTGTCGCTTGAAACACGACGGCAGATGCAATACGCGCCTTCTGTTCGTATGATTCGCGAAAAACCTCTGAGTCTATTGGAGACCGCGTGCAGACAGGCAATAAAACGAAAATGTTACTGATTGATTAGACGCAACAAAATGACACTGCATATTGTACCTGGCTAGTTCGTTACCTCCGCACGAGGCAGCCAGCTGCAGAGAGAGAACGAAAACCTCAAAGACTCTGTTATTCTCACAGTCAGATCAAACAAAAACACAAGCAGAGAGGAAAAGAGAACGTAGCAAATAACGAAGCATATATGTTTCATGTGTCTGTGTGTGGTGCACGAACTGGGCAACCTAATTTTCAAGTACAAGCAAACCCAAGAACGAAAAACAAATGGCGTCAGAGCGAGCGGTGGCATACGCGAGCATTAATGCGCGTTACGCACGCAGCTCTGAAACTGATAATAATAATAATAATAACGTTGTCGGAGACAGCTGCCACGAGACATATGTACCATGTGATTCAATGCTGGCAACACAAATCACAGGCAGCACCAAACTGATACCGCTGTGGCAGGTTTTTTGTCGTTGTTTTCTTGTTTTTTGGGTAGACGTTCCGGGCGGAATTCGGTCTCTGCTTAATTGCAATGTCTGACGGCTCGCCATCCCGGCGTAAACACGTTAAAATGAAAAATAATCGGGTGCCGCAGACGACAGAGACGCAAACTGCTTGCACCATTGTTGTAGTTGCAGTGTTTCAAACACATGTAGCTGCTACACTCAAACTCAATAAGATACCCAATTAGCTGATTGGTTGGTTGTCACGTGATGCATGCATTCTGTACTTTGGTTTGCACAAAATGCATGCATCACGTGATCACCAACCAATCAGCTAGTTGGCTATGTTATTGAGTTTGTAGCTTGCTAACGTATTGTCGGACTTTCGACCAACCAGCGAGCACCAGCAAACATCGCACATGCTACCCAATCAGCTCAGCACATGGCCTGAGCACAAACACATGCTCGATCGAACAGTTGAAATTCGAATGCAAAAGTCGCCCTCCAGAAGACACTGCAGCTACTCTTCTTTTCGAGCTGAATTTGTATGCTGTTCCTTCAATTATTCAAAGAAATACGCTAGACACACTTTGAACGACACAATACGTACAGGTCCAATAAACCGTCGCAACAATGTGCCACGCCGCTGATTGGCTGATATAGTGACGTGAACAGAGCAGCGTAACAAGGAGACAAAACACGGTCTCAGCGGCACATTCGCGTTGTATACGAACGGTTAAGGAGGGTATAATACCCGGAAGGCTCACTTGATAGAGAGAGAAAACGACAACGTTTGTACGCACAATAGCACAACTTTATGTTGTATCATTGCAAGTCATACATAGTACTCGTACTCTAGCTCTAGCATGGGGGGGTGGGGTGGAGCAGCAAGAAGCACGGAGTGCGTCAAGAATGAAGCGAAACAGCGCCAGCGTAACAACAGCGATAATGATTGTGCATTGCATGCCAGCAGGCATCGGTTGGCAGACGGAATGGCAGGCAGGTCAAGCGAGCAGCGCTCGCACAGCGCGCTGCAATGCGATTTAGATCGTGCTAACAGTTCAGTCCGTGGCGTGTGGCGTCCAGAACGCGAGAATCATGATTCAATACGGATACACGAAAAACAGCAGCAAGCGAACTCAAACCCGACGGCGGGGCGGGAGTAGCGTCAGCCAGTCGATCTCGCAGCTGATTATCGAAGTGAAGTCATTTCGCGCGTGACCACTGCGAAACGCCGGCAATCTAACCCACACGCCACACACGCCGATGTGTGTGTTTGGTGTTGTTTGCGCGCCCATAAAACAAAAGTGCGCGAGGGCAACAACAGAAAGCAAGCAGCACGCCAAAACGCAGCGACAAAACCACAATGATCACAGGGAATGCAAGGCGGCTGCCACCAGAGGATTCACAGACGCCGCCTTGGCCTGCGCTGCTGCGTCACGTCGCTTTTGTCTCTTGCTTTGCATTTACCACCAAATACGCGCCGGCCATTTTGCAGCTCTTTTCTTTATGAACGCGCAAACACGCACGCGCACACCGACACCGACCCAGCAATGTCCATGCATGTACACCGCCCGCGAGTCGATTATTCGATTTGGATTAGCGCAAAAATGAAGCTACATACATCCGACAAGAAAAAAACCCAATGATGAGAAGAGCGACTGGCGGCCAAACGCATTTTTTCAAAAGCAAATACGCTTTTTTTAAAAAAATGCGCAGTCAAAAAAAATATTGGTAGTGGCTTGGTTGTCTGTATGATCTCCAAGCCATGATACGACCGCCGAGTTTCTGTGTGGCTGCCTCATGCATGCCGCGTGTGCGTGTGCACTTGCACCCTTGAGACTGAAGCAACGCTAATCGCTTAAATCAAGATATGCTGCAATGAGCAATAAAGCGCCGCAAATTTATCAAATCATTGTGCCGCAGTATGGCAAAGAGAGAAAGAGTGCGTAAAATATGCACAAATCAAATTGTTGCCTTGCATTTGAGCAGCGAGCAAACCAAAAGTCGCCTCGAAAAACTGATTCCACCATAAAACAAACATCTGCAAAAAAATTATTCCTCTCCTACGGGATGCAAGAAAACACACAGCAGTGTAGGCCAATGGAAACCGCAAATTGCCACAGACGAAATAAAACGCGAAAAACGACTGCAAATCATGCTGCGGAACAGAAATTTGTGGCGCGTGCATCAGCATGGGACACACGTTTCTGAGAATAAGCCACACAAAAATAGGGAACGTACATTTGAAACGTTTGCTGTTTCAATCAAAGAGACACGCCGCCGCGGCTTGTTGTTGTTGTGAGTGTATCGGCGGTCAATTCGACGGTCGCGGAAACCACTGAAGGCAGCAACAGGCGAACGCACCGAAGCCGCCGCTGTTGACTCGGTCGAAGTGGGTTCCGGTTTGAACAGCACACCGAATGCTGCTGATGATGAGTGATGTGATGGAGCAACAGAGGCACTGGCAGCAGTAGTGGACTGAGCGACATGCAGCTTGCGATGTTGTTGCTTGTGCACTGCGGCGATTCGCTTGTCGTTGTTGGCGGAGATTGCGGCAAAAATCGGCGATCGCTTTCGACGACGTTGCACGTGCGCGTCGTGCCAGTACCAACAGGCCTCTGCTGCGGACATTTATGATCGTAGTTCATAGGTCAATGTGCCTTTCGGACTGCTGAATTGATGTCGTCGTTCATAGGTCGATATGCCTTTCGGGTAGGGACTACTGAATTGATGTCGTAGTTCATAGAGCAATATGCCTTTCGGACTGCTGAATTGATGTCGTCGTTCATAGGTCGATATGCCTTTCGGGTCGGACTACTGAATTGATGTCGTAGTTCATAGGTCAATATGCCTTTCGGGCTGCTGAATTGATATCACTGCTCGTGTCTGCTCCATTGCTTCAGTGACTGTTCTTTTTCTGCAGTCGCTTTCCTTGTGTTGTGCTGAATTTCCATTACTTGTTTGTGTGTCTGATTGAACCAGCTAATAACAAAAACTGTATTCTAACAAAAAAGCCAAATCTTATATAAAAACCAGATGGACCAGAAACCACCATGCGGGTTGAGAAAAACGCCATGCTGAGTGGTTACACCACCTCCTAGCAACAAGAGTAAAACAGAAAATTCGATCAGATACTCTTGATTGAAAAGGGTACCCCATTTAAAAAGGAACAACGCTAACGAAAGCAGCACACATGTTCGTTGTACTAAAGGCGCGCTGAAACAGTAGCAAAACAAGCCACATGAATGAAACCAGCAAACCACAAAGGGCACATGACTGAGAGAACGATGAAATGAAAACTGATTTGTTATCATCATAACACCGCTGAGTGCACGCGCTGGTAAGAACGAAAAAAAACCGGGCGGGATTAGAAAGAAAGTTACGGTTGAGTTTGAAAGCGGAACGTGCCGTGTGCGGTGGAAACGCTGGGCAAGCGGGGAAGCCATGAAAGGGCTTGATCACGTGGCAACGCGACTCGCGTGCGGTGGAGCACAAACGGTTGGCAAGCCAAACGAGGCTTACGAACGAGAAACACGTAAAGTGGACAAAGTTTGGATCGCTTCGCTTGGCGCACGCAAGCACGCACATGAAAACGTAATAACATGCCATCGAAGTCACTCCGCTTAGTAGTGTAGTGTGTTCGTGTTGTGTGTGCCGTACAGTTCAAAAAAAACGACAGCGTACAAGTGTGTGCCAAGCTGCGCGCGACAATGGGAGTTATGAAAAATAATGCAATAATACAACCAGCGTTCGGAACACTGCAGCTTCTAGTACAGGGTGTCCCAAAAAAACATAACAAAAGTAAATGGCTCGTGCGGCTGACTGGTTGCACGTGAAGCCGTGAAATTTGAAACATTTTTAGAAATAAGGAACACATTTTGTGTGTCCAAATTTTATCCCGAAATTCCACTTTTTCAATAATATTTCAGCAGAAATGCGTAAAAACTCAAAAATCACCTAACTTCAGCATTTTGACTCAGGATAATCATCGTTGTCGTCATCGAGATTCACATACGGCAGTGGCGCAAGTTCATCTTCAGCTTCGTCTTCATTGATGTCATCAGATTTAGCCTCTCGACCCTTTAGTTTCACTTTTTTCAGCTGCTCAATGTCGTTTTCATTGTTCTCAATGATTGCCGACATTCGGTGTTCGAAATTGATGATCAATTCTGGTGTAGCGCCCGATCATCGTTTATTTTTTGCACACCACTGCGAATTTTGGTTTTCAAATTGTCGAAAATGTTGGGCGCCTAACGGTACACAATTTCCTTCAGGTGCCCCAAACCCATAAGTCAAGAGGAAAATTGAAACAAGTGCGCGAGTGGCTGCCGGCGTCGTTCGGTGATCGCTGGATCGGCCGCATGGGCAGAATTGAGTGACCCGAGAGGAGTCCGGACATGAAGCCTTTGACTTCTGCGTTTCGGGGCATCTGACGGATAATGTGGGACATTTTCGGCGCCCACCACTGCAGCGGTGTGCAAAAAAATCATCGATGATCGGGCGCTGCACCAGAAAGTGATCATCAGTTTCAAACATTGAATGTCGGCGTTCATTGAGAACAATGGAAAACACATTGAGCAGCCGAGAAAAAATGAAACTGAACGACCGTGAGCATGAACATGATGACATCAGTGATGTTGAAGCTGACGATGAGCTTGTGCCACAGTCAGATGAGATTCTCGATGACGACAATGATGTTTATCTTGAATCAAAAAAACTAGGTGATTTTTGAGTTTTTATGTATTTCTGCTGAAATATTGTTGAAAAAGTGGAATTTCGAGATAAAATTTGAACACACAAAATGTGTTCCTTATTTCTAAAAGTGTTTCAAATTTCACGGCTTCAAGTGCAACCAGTCGGCCGCACGAGCCGTTTACTTTTGTTATGTTTTTTTGGGACACCCTGTACTGTCCGACAGCTACAAAAAGTTATTGCGGTAAATGTCGCGTCATTGCGCCTGGACGTGCACGTTTCGGCATTTCACAGAAGCGTAGTATCCAATAGTTGAACAAGTAAAAAACGCATTTTTCGTAAAACATGGCCATCAGAATGCAACCAATCACAATACGCAGTATCAGGCAACGTTGTGGCAGATGCCGCTAACATTGTCAACCAAATGAGGCGTAAAATGAATTTCCGCAGCGTGTGGCATCAGGCAGACTACCAGCGTAAGCAAACCCATGATAGCGTCACCATGATTGCCAAATTGGTCGGTTTCTTTTGTTTTGTGCTGCTGTGAGCTGACAAATAATAAAATTTGTGTGCAACGCTGAAGCCAAATCTAAATCTGCCATTTCTACACACAATTGATTTTTTTGCATACAACTCAGTTGAAAGGAATTTCAAGGATTTTTTTTTCACTTCAACCGCTCCCCAACAACAGTATACAATCGCAATACGCTGTCAAAAAAAGCGAGTGCAACTCGCCGATTGATTGCAGCACATTAGACCGTCGAAGACTTTGGACTATAAGCGGCACCTCCACAGACTGCGCACCAAATCACAAAAAGCAAAAAAGTAGCAACAGAAAAAACGCTTCTTTCCGCCAGCATAAAAGCATACGAGTGAAAAAAACTTCAAGCAAAAAAACTAAAATCTAAAAATACATGAAAATCAAAAGAAAAAACAGCGACCGCAGACCTGTTGGTTGTAGCTTTGTAGCGGCGCAGCAGGGGTGCCCCCATAGTGCAACGTGGTCGGGCGCGGTGCAGAGACGACGCCGGCACCGTTCGAAGGGAGCGAATCAGCGAATGGCAATGATGATTGGATGGAATGCGCCTGTTCATGGGGCAACACGGTCACGGAAAGCAAATGTGAAGCAGTTTGGAACCATGGCAGATCAACGTCGAGCAGATCAAACACAACGCCAAATTCAGTTGTTGTTCATGGCCCGGACGCCAAATTCAGTGAAATTGCAAAGCAGCCAAAGTGCAGTATGTATCACGTTCTGAAATCTCTGGCCCACAGTGAGGGCCGCATAAAATGACCACTGTCAATAGAAGTTGCGTAAAAACGGGTGGAATTCGGTAAAGCAACAAAGGAAGCGGAATTAAAAGAACAGTTTACCGCTTTTTACCCACATTATCACGAAACGCAAATGCAAAAACACATTCGTTTTATACAAAAAATGCAAAAGAGTGGACAAGAAACGCACGACACACACACCTGATACCGCTGTGCTCCACCGAGCGGCGGATTATTCTCCCATCGAGCAGCCATCTGCTGTGTCTCGTATGTCTTTTGGTCGACTGTCTTGCCAGCGTTCGACAACGTGCCATCGTAGAACTCTTGGATATCTGGATCGGTTGAAAAGTGTTCATCTGGTATCTGCATAATATGAACCAATACCTGAAACAATCTCTATCTAAACATCCAAATCTCTACCCATTACCTATTATCTAAACAGGCTCCTCCTTTTTTTAAAACACATTGAGTGCAGCATGTAACATGAGCCAAATTGGACGCAACGTGCTAGTATAACTGTTGTGCATCAGAATACAAATGCACCCAAGCAGTTTGTGAAAGCACGCACCAATGACCAAACTGGCATTTTTTTTGAACCGGGCCGCAAACCAACCTAACAACGCTTGGAACAGACTGCTTTTGAAGATCGTTATCACTCGCTCAATGGCCGTTTTCAGCTCCTTGTGCTGTGGCCCGGTGAGAGTGGCGTGGTACTCCTCCAGTTGCTCCAGGGCACGATGCGCCTCTGCAACAAGCGAAAAGACATTTCTGGTCCTAGACACTTCTAGAAACGAGATCTTTGCGTCAAAAATTGACCAGTTTTATGCTTTCAAGGGCAAACCTTTTCAGGTTAAAAGTAGCTGGTTGAAAGTTTTTTTGGTGAGCAGTAGCTGAGTTAAAAAAAACATCTCAGGCAAAGGTAGATTCGAATTTTTCAATGGGTGCTATTTACCAGGCGCCTCAAGACCGCTGCAAAATTATTCACTGGGCAGCCAAAACTTGGGCCTGCCAGGCAAACTTTTTTTCAAATGCTGCAGTTAGTTTCCTTATATGTACTGAGATTGGATTTGAAGATTTTGAAAAGAATGATTATTCAAAAAACTTGACCACCGGGAATTGAAGTGTGCACCTTCAAATTTAAGGCTTGCAAAGCCTTTGGTTTTGTCGTGTACAGCCTGGTACACGAAACCCAAATCCGACTTGGGGAGTCAGGTTTCTTTACATGAAGGCTTGCGACGCGACGCTTTAGGTTATCAGTCAGTTCAATCTGAAAACTTCAAGTTCAATCTTTTGTCTGCAAGCCCCCTAAACCACCTATGGACGACTTGTTTTGGTTTGGGGATGCCGCGTCAGTCGCTATCGTTCCGAGATAAATCGCAAAATTTCAAAACGCAAAACTTCTGGAAAAAACATCAAAATACTTACCTGCTTGTTTGCCCGGCATTTGGTCAAGGGCTCGCACCATCAAAAGGTGCTCGAAGTTGAAATACGTCAGCTGCAATCCACTCTGCAAGTTCCAAATCTGGATAAGGGTTGGAAAATTTTTTAAAATTTTTTTAACATTTTTTTAAAAATCGGGATTTTTAAATTAATTAAAAAACGAATTTTGGCAATCAAAATTGTACTTTCGTTTTGTCTGAAAATACGTTTAAGTCAAGAAACTTTCCACAGAAAGTGACATTATGCTTTTTCGCCCAGAAATTTGTGTGGACAGTTCAAAGATCGACGAGCAAAGTCCAGAATAGATACCAAAAGCTTCCACAGTTGGTTTCATTTCATATGAGCTCGTTAATAAACTAAAAAGCAGTATTGTTTTAACGCTTCAAATGTGAAGAAAACCGTAAAACTACAAAGCTAAACCGGAGCTGGAGCTGATCCCTGATCCCAATGTTTCACCCCTTCAACAATGCTGTCAATCAAGGCACTTTCACTTTGTTAAAAAGGCTTCACTTAGGATTAGGTTTAGGATTAGGAACCTACAACGACTTTATTAGGATTAGGATTGGGCTTAGGATTAGGAACCTACAACGACTTCATTGAAACCGAACTAAACAACAAAACAGACTGTAAACTTGGCTTTGGTTTAGTAATGCAGGCAAAGCGAAGAAAACTGCTTGTCAAATGTCAGTCAACTCTTGGCTGTTGGGCTTAGGGTTGTCAAATTTTTTTTAAATTTCAAAAATCAAAGTTGTGCTAAATCAACCAGGGAGTTCGAAGAACCACATTTGATGTGCAATCGCCTCCCGTATGACCCCCTCGCCCTCACTCACCCCCCCCCCCCCGCCCACGGTACTGAATCCAAACCCAGGTCGTGGTTCTCGTTCCAAATGATTTTTCTGTGTTCCACAGTACTTTCTTGAATACTTCAGATAGAAAACGCACCGGTTCACGTTGTTGTTGATGGGCAACGCCGCGCTTCTTCAAGACGACAAATCCGCAACAATCAAGAGTTGACCAGTAGGTTTCCTCCAATTTGAAGGGTAAAACCAAAGTAATTTATTGCTTTTTAGTCCATTAACGAGCTCATGAAACCAATTGCAGAAACTTCTGTTGGTATCTGGACTTTGCTCGTCGAGTCGATACTCGATCTTTGACCTAAAAGTAGAAAATGTCACAAAAAAATTTGCCAAAAACAAAGTCCACACAAAACTCTAGGCAAAAAAGCATTGACACTTTCTGTGGAAAGTGTCTTAAACGCATTTTCAGATGAAAGTACAATTTTGGTGGTCAAAATTTGTTTTTTTAGTTAATTAAAAAAATAATTAAAAAAATCCCAATTCAATGTCGCGTCCGTGGCGTAGCGGTAGAACTTCGGCCTACAGTTCTACTTCTGTAGGTACCGGGTTCGAACCTCGCTGTGGACAAGACATACTCGTGGAAAATTAGAGTGACCAACGAACAAACATCTAATGGTCTATTCCCTCCTGAGCCATAGTTGTTCTAGGGGGGGGGCCTGGGGGGGGCCGGCCCCCCCCAAAAAATTTTCGAATCTATCTCTATCAGACAGGTTTTTTCGGCTCAGCTATTATCTATCTAAAAAAATTCTCAGCCAGCTATCTATCTGAAAATTTTTGTCTTCGAAGTATCTGAAAATTTTTGACCAAAATTGACCATTTTTGCTCGTAATTTTTGAAAATTTCGCTAATTTTAGGTAAAATACGCGTTTATACTTGATTTTTAGTGTATTTTTAGCATTATTTTGTTGTTTTTATAGCTTTTTAGCGTTTTAGCTATCTATCTATCAAATTTCAAATTTTTGACCGGCCCCCCCCCAAAGTCACATGGCCCCCCCCCCGCGCCCCCCCCCCCCCAAAATTTTCGATTTGTATACATTCTTAAAAGTGATTTTTTTGATTTTTGATCTGAGGTTGCTTGTAATGAGTCGTTGTAGGTTCCTAATCCCAAACCTAATCCTAATCCTAAGCCAAGCCTTTTTGATAAGGTGAAAATGATCAATTTAGTTTTTGCATTTTTTTCTTTCCTGTGTTATGGAGGAGGAGCACCGGAACTGCAGATGCAGCTGTTTTAATAATGATGCATTACGTTCTTTCCAGCTATCTATCTATCTGGAAATTTTGCTCCAGCTATCTATATCGGCCCCCCCAACCCCTCGGCTCTGGAACAACTATGTCCTGAGCCGAGGGTAAAATTGGGCTCGGGGCAGTATTGCCCGTCTCCGCCGGAGTTTGGTACCTTCGGGTTTCCGGAACCGGCGCGCGTATAATTAAATTAAATTAAATTAATTAAAAAAAATCAAAAAAATAAAAAAGTTTAAAAAAATTCAAACCCTTCGCACGATAATTTTCATAAACGTTTTTGCCAATTTTAAGAATCAAAACAGTAGTCTTATTTAGTTCTAAAAATGCAATATTCAAACTCAGCGCGTCAGCGCGATTCGAATGCACCTATTTTTGTCGACAATATAAGATTTCCTCCGGCTTTTTGGGAATTTTTTTTTAAAAATTAATTTAAAAAATTTAAAAAAGATTTATTTAAAAAATTGGGATTTTAACTTTTTTCCAAACCCTAGTTAGAGGCAGTAGTACCGAAGGCGAATTTTAGGGGGTGGGTGTCGCGTCACCCTTCCCCGCCCCCCACGCGGAGGTCTCGGGTGCTCTGGAGGTGTGTTCTCCCAGGGTGGCGGAGAACTGAGGGAAGGAGGACTGATCACCAAATGCGTTTTTGCTTTGTTCCCTGTCCCTATACCTATTTATTATTAATAATAAATAAATCCTTTTTATTTTTAATTTTTTAATCATTTTCATTTTCAGATTTTTTTCCTTGTACCTTCCCTCCCTATCCTTTCCTACTTCCGTCGTTTTTGGCTTCCTTTATGAGCGGTTTTTTTCTACAGGGTGGGCCAAAAAAAAGGTTCTATTTTCAAACCGCTGTCACTGGCTAGTGTTTCAATATTATGAGCTGAAATTTTCAGCATTGATAAAACATGTGATGCCATTTTTCTGACAAAATTTGGTAAATTTGGAACAAATGTAATTTGGTCGTTGTGAAACATCAGAGATTCGTTCGAGCTGCTCAAATGCAATTCAAGTGTGAGACCTTTCCACTCTGCGCGCATGATTTGAACTATCAATACCCCGGGTATCCAAAAAGACCCATTTGTCATCTTTGCAACAGTTTCAAAATTGGATCACGCATCTTGATACTAATTTTTTCTTGCACTCATTTCAGTCAATTTGTTGATTTTTCGAGCTTTTTCAGAAAATCTGCCACAGTGAGCGCCAGGAATTATATATCGAGAAAAAAATTTTGTCAGTAAAATGGCATCACATGTTTTATCAGTGCTGAAAATTTCAGTTCATAATATTAAAACACCAGCCAGTGACGGCAGTTTGAAAATGAAACCTTTTTTTTGGCCCACCCTGTATTTCTTCCGTCAGTTTTCAATTTTTTGGTTTGTTTTGTCAAAATAGCCACAGAAATCTAACTGGTCTTCTCCAAACCCAACTCCGAAGTAAAGTCATCATCGTTTCCACAAAAAAACGAAATGTCCAGCCCACGCCATGTCCTCAGCCCGGAAACTCAACACCTAATTTTAAACTGCAACCTGCCTGCTTATCTCACCTAATCTGAATAGTTTTTGAAAACGTTTTCAGAGTTTTATTCTTGTGTCGCGTCGTTGTGGTCGCCGTCGCATCGTGGTCATATCTAGATATTTTTGAAAAAAAAAACAAATTCGCTGTGAGTTTGCTTTTGCTCCTCCTCCTACTTCTTTTTCTGAAGACTGCCCGTGGATCTATATCCATCTATCTTCCGGTTTTCTCAACAGTGAAACAAAACGAATAATTTCAAAACAAGTTTTTTTGCAAAACAGTTGAGAGATCCGTTTTTTTCCTTTCCTTTTGCCCTGTTCGCCTGGTGGGAGCCACCAAGAAAAGTTTAACCTGACGTGCAAGCCGGGTTCGATTCCCGGGTGGGGCAATATGATTTAGCAAGCGTGAAACGTAATGTGTCAAGCTGCGATTTGGTGACTGATCAACCGTGTGTTCATACGCTGCGTTCTTGCTGGAATGGCTGCTGGCGACGGTGATTTCATTGAGCTGCAACCGGTTGAGGTAGACCAGGATGATGGATGCGCTGCAGGCATCCTCATCCGATGATATGATTCCGATTGTTTAAAATTTACAAAAGCTTTAAAACGCTTTATTTCAGTATTGTGACAATATATTTTTTAAAACTTCTCTATTTAAAATTTTGAAAACTATTGAATGCAATGTATTTATCTAAAAACATGATTATTTGTAACATGATAAGTTCATGTCCGCTCATTTGAATAAAAAAAATGCCGTATTCAATGTCATATAAAGAAATCTGCAATTGGGAGCAATATAAAACGTTTTTCTGTATTAAAAAATTTAAATATTATTAAAAACAGTTTAAATACAACGTAAAATTCTAAATAAACCAAAGCTGAACAATGGTAATGAAGAAAAACTCACATGTAACCAGAAAAACATGTGGGACTCAGTCTTCCGCTGAGGGCGCATGCGTAGGACTCAGTTTTCCGCGTGACCAGTTCTCCTTCCCTCAGTTCTCCGTGCTCAGTTCTCCTTCCCTCAGTTCTCCTACAGCCGTTCTCCCACCCCCCCCCGCGTCTTCGGTACTTCGGAGATAATTTTCATAAACGTTTTTGCCAAAACAGCTTTATTTATTCTAAAAGTGCAATATTCGATTCGAGCTCAGTGTGTCAGCGCGGTCGATTTGTGAAAGTCACACTCGACACTGCTCCCCCAACCCAACCCCCCCCCCCCAAAAAAAATTTGCACTTCCTCTAACTAAAAATGTCTGTCATCTTCCGTACTGTTTGGGGGTGATGTCACGGAACCCCCAACCTCCCCCCCAAAAAAAACCATCTCGTGTTAGTATAGTCGCCCTGGATATTTTGTAGTATTAGCTGATTGGTTGCCTGAACATCAGGTTCAAAAAAGAAATTTTTTCTTTTTTCTGAATATGAATATTTTCTGTGTGCGTTTATTTTGCGTGGGCAAACAGTGAGAGTTTTAATGGAAAAAGCTTGTTCATGATTTGTGATTTGCAGACAAATCAAAAGCAGCAAATTTCATGGTAAAGAAACTCTTTTTTTGTTCGAAAAAAGAACGATAACGAATGACGACGACGACGACGTTTCTCTTAGGAAATGCTGCAGAAATAGTCGCTCTAAATTTAAACGTTGAAGTTAAAACAGAATTCAAAAGAAACAGTTTTTCAAAACGAAATGTCAATTTGACAAAGAAATAACAACGAACGTCGTCGTCGCCGTCGTCGCCGCCGTCGTTGTTACTGGAAAAAGGAATTGACAGCAAAACACGTCTGATTTTTACAAAATGTACGTCTCACAAATCCGCAAAAGCGTTTTCTTGATCAAAAAAATCAAAGCACCTAATATTTGACAGCGAATTCAGGTTTCCAATTGCCGTCGCCGCCGTCGTTCTTTTTTTTTTGAAACAAAATAAAGTTTTTTTGCCATAAAAACTGCTGATTTTGATGTCTTTATCTGATAGATCACAAAGAAGATTTTTTCCATCAAAGTCTCACTGTTCTGTTTGTCTGCACACACAAAGCAAACACACAGAAATCACAAAGCTAAAAAAAGAAAATGTCCATTCCAATTTCTTTTTTGAACCTGATGTTCAGCAACCAATCAGCCAATGACCTTCATCTTTGGTACTGAGAACTGAATTGAATAAAAGGCGAGTATCAAAGGTGTAATTTTGTATTTCAAATTTTTTCTTACTCTGATTGATTCTCATTGCACTGGTATTTTTTAGGTCCGCTTTTAGTTTTGCTTTTCTCACCCAACTCAGACATCATCAACGCCCACAAACACATTCATATCCAGCAAACCAAGCGAACTCAGTTTCATTTCATGATGGCTCAAATAATTGGCGGCGTTACTAATCCTGGATTTAACCCGGCAATAAAAATCGAAGAGCAGCGGACGTTGGCACATGCTGTGTTCATGATGTCACACAGCGGTGGACGATTGCACGCTGCTGAGTACGACGACAATTTGACGGTGCGATTTGTTTTAGATAAAAAGCGCTATGAAGAAACGTGTGCTTGTTTTAAAATCTATGTTCTTCGTTTTTGTTTTGCATTGTCACCCTCGTGGCCTGGTGGTAGCGCGTTAGACTAGTATTTGTGCGTTCGGGGGATCGAGCTCCGCCGAGGGGTGTATTGTATATGCAATAGGCACTTAATGACAGAAAACTCGATGGGCGCCCTACTCGAAGGCGTTCTGTGCGCTTTTCTGGGTAAAAACATCGCCTAAAATCCCCAACAGCAACAACAACAAATTGTAACCGGTACAGATAACCGTTCCAAACAAAAAATGGCGAGTCGGCTCAAAGTTGAAACCGGGGGACAAAATCGTTAACGTTAACAACCAGCCGTGTTCCACCGGTACTCACTTGAAAAAAATACTTACCGACAGCAACATGACCCTAATTCCCGTAAGCCACGACCGTGTTTTTTCTATGTCTTGAAGCATCTGCTGTTTTGCAAATAATGCTAGTTTTTCAAGTTTTTTTTTAACAATTGTGAAAAGATAACATGACTGTTGTAACGGGTATGCTCAGGTGAGTATTAAATTTGCATGCGAACCGCCAGTTCCCTCCGATCGACTACCACTATCGCAGCGTCGTGTCGGCTACACGTACGTGTTGCGAGAACTGGATTGGTACCAAAACTGTGGTGTTCTTGGTATCGTTATCCGTGACCATCATAGCAGGGTTAGCCAGAAAACTTTTGTTGGTTTTCTGCTCATATCTGCCTAGATTATTTTATTATCTTTTCTTTTGGTTCCGAGGAGAAGGAGACTCAATGCGTGCATAGAGTGACATGGATGGTATACTATTTTTTTAATCAAAAGTAAAAAGTACTTTTTGATTATAAAAATAGTAAAAAATAATCAAATAATCAAAAGTACTTTTTTGGTTATAATTTCATGCATGACGCGGGAATTCACAATTGGTAAAATGATCCGAGTCCCCCAAATACGGCCAGGTCACTAGGCTATTTTAAATACTCCATAAAGATTTCAACTATCTTTCCTTTCCACGTCTGCAAACGCATTGAGTCGCAGAAATAGAACCTAAAAAATTGACAATAATACCGTTTCAGGAAGACCGGAAGCACAAAAGTTTCACGCCCCAAGGAAAACCCCCACAACCGAACCAAACCCGTAAATCGTCAGCACACGGCGAAGTGTCTACCGTAACCTAATTTTAAATTCCGTGAAACATTTTCCTATCCCCGTGTCTACACGCATTGAGTCCCGGGACCAAAATAAAAGAAAATACATCATTGTTTATTCAGGTATTCGTCACAAGAGTGCATGCAGGTTCACTCGCTTCGAGTGTGCTGAACCCTGGTGATCGCATTGTTGACGTAAACGGGCGTCGCGTCTTCACAATTCAGCTGGCCAATTCGTTGATTGTGGACGCACTCAACAAACAACACAACGTCTCGTTGCTTGTTGAAAGACCACAAAGCCCAACTGCCTTTACTGAGGTTAAAAACTAAACACAATTCAGTGTCACGTGAAAAACGTGTTCGTTTAATATGGTTTTGACATGGTCTGTGGTGTTCATCGAATGCACCAACGTTTATACAGGTTGACACACTAATGAACAAAACGCCGGGCAGTGACACGATTGTCGTGGATACGTCCACGGTTTCGCCTCAGCCCTCGCCGACATGCACAACGACCAAACCAAGCACAACAACGCCAGCGGCTGCTGCCATTGGGCAATCAGCTCAGAAACCGCAAACGCGTCCTTCTGTTACTGCTCAGAATGAAATCAAAGGCGCCCCAGGTGAGCCTGAATAACCGAACACTTTCACTTCAAATTCATTGGTCAATCAGAGTTTGACGCAAAACCGTTGCAGCAAAAACATTGCCAACAACGCAAACTCCAAGTACAACCAATCAGAACGCTGCACCACCAATTGTACCAAGTCAAATACCAAAACTGCCATCCACGCCAACTCCAACCAATAAAAGCGCACTGTTAGACGCTGCAAGCAAAAGCATCATGGGCGGCCCACCAATTGTGGTAAGGTTTTGGAATCAGCTTAAAACTTGTACCCTCCTCGTGGGGGAGTGGGGTGGACTCTCGTGAAACCCTCCACCCAAAACCCGAGACCCCCGTAGGTACCCCACCCCCTTCACGACTCGGTACCCCCTCTCCTCCCTCCGTCAGTATCCCATCCCCCTCCAAAAATGTCATCATAATCACAGTTTTGTTTAAAAATTATGAATTTTTATCCAAAACTCACAAATTTTTTTGATCATTTTTTTGTCTGCCAGGTGCATAATATGAGCTTATATGGTTATTTAGTCTTTCAAACAACTATTTTGGCATTGTTTCGTAATTTGTGGCGTTTTCTATTGAAAAATTTGCAATAAAAATTGCAGGTCCCGCTACCGATTAGCACCCGGTGCACCCTCTCCTAAACCGGGCGGGGCCCCACTACCACTTACCCCCACCTTACAAAAAATTATTGGCACCCTACTTTAGGTACCCCCCCCCCCCCGCCCCCCCCACCTAAAAATGTCTGTCATCTTCGGTACTGTTTTGGAAGAAGTCATCATATTTTTTCAACATTGAAACAGCCCCCCGCGGAAAGCGCCTCAAGCGCTTTGTTCGGTGGCAGCCCATCAGCTGATGTCGCTGACATCGTTTCAACGGAAATATCGCGTCGTCAGGACAAGCGAAATATCGCCGCGCCCTCTTCGATACTGAAAAATGTGGAGGTTCATTGCAGTTATTATTTACTATTTCGTTGTCGTAAGATTTTGTGAAAACTGCATTGCATATGAGGCATGCCTTTTTATTGTTACACACTTCACCGGTGTCTGGAATCTGCCCGTTTTGCGCGACCGCAGGTCAATTCAAGTGCACCCCAAAAGACACCAGCGGTCACCATGGATCCAAGTCAATCGTCATCGTCAAGCATTCGCTTCGCAGACGGTCATAAGGAAGTTCCGATCGGCTGCGATACGCCAGCCCCAAATCAATTGAAAAAAGTGACTAACGTATATACGAAATGAGTTTGTGTGTTCGTTTATATTTGTGACAACCAGTGCCGAGTATAAAAATACATAGGGTAGACGCAGTCAAATAATGCAGAAATAATACCAAGAAAGACAAACACAGCACACACAAAAATTAGTAATTGATGGTTCGCAAATCCTGCTGGCGAGAACTCTTCAGGCCGGAATTAGCGGGCCGGAATTGCCTTCCCCCCGCACCGCATTTGATGTGCAAACGCCTCCCGATCCTGAATGGAATGACTCCCGTCCCGTATGATGGAACTTTCCAGATTTTGTTTTAGTGACCTCATTTACCCTTTTCCAAACCGTTGTCATGCTTCTTCTTGCGGTTTGACCCTTAAGGCCCGTTTAGCCGTCCGTATTTGCATCCGGCACGTCACGTCACGTCACGTCAAACCTCGTTTATGCTGCAAAAAAAGAGCAATCCGACACGTCACGGCACGTCACGTCTTGTTTTAGAACTCGCGCTCGTTTATGCCCCTGTACGGCGACGTACGGCGACGTTCAGACAGATACGGACGCATAAACGATGACGTGACGTGCCGTGACGTGCCGTGACATGCCGGATGGTTTTAGAACACGCGCTCGTTTATGCTCCTGTACGGCGACGTGCGTCGACGTTCAGACAGATACGGACGCATAAACGATGACGTGACGTGCCGTGACGTGCCGGATGGTTTTAGGTTCTCCCCTAAAAAGCCGTGCGTCAAAGTTCGATTTTATCAATTTTGTTTACTTTTGTTGTTCTTTATTGTGAACACATGCTCACTCACTATGGTCCTGAAATGAGACATTTTTTTCTGATTATTTTCTGTATTCTCAAACAAAAATGTCAGCAGTTTATCTTTTATTCAGTGAATTCACTAATTCAGTGAGTTTCAGCCATCACATGAACTCCACAGTCGAACTCTAAATTATAGGGAATCAACTGATTGGTTGGTGGTCACGTGATGCATGCTGTCTGTGCAGGCATTGCTATGGGGAGGATGAGATTGGTTTGGACAAAATGTATGCATCACGATCACCAACCAATTGGTTGTTGTCGGAAATATTCAATTTCAATTTGGCACATAACTTTATTGAATTTTGCTTGGTGACGTACGGCTTTTTAGAGCAGAATCTAAAATACAACGTCACGGCACGGCACGTCACGTCATCGTTTATGCGTCCGTATCTGTCTGAACGTCGACGCACGTCGCCGTACAGGGGCATAAACAAGCAAAAATTCTAAAACCATCCGGCACGTCACGGCACGTCACTTCACGGCACGTCATCGTTTAAGCGTCCGTATCTGTCTGCACGTCGACGCACGTCGCCGTACGGACGCATAAACGAGCAAAAATTCTAAAACCATGCGGCACGTCACTTCATCTCACGTCATCGTTTATGCGTCCGTGTCTGTCTGTAGTGCGACGTGCGTCAACGTCCGGACGGCTAAACGGGCCTTAAAACCATGCGGCACGTCACTTCATCTCACGTCATCGTTTATGCGTCCGTGTCTGTCTGTACGGCGACGTGCGTCAACGTCCGGACGGCTAAACGGGCCTTTAAAACGTCATTAATTATCCCCCAGCTCAAGTGAAAGCACCGTGCCCCCCTAAAACCGGGCACTCCCCCCCCTCATCGGACCCCCCCTCGAAAATTTGGCCGACACCCCCCACACCCCCCCAAAATTTTCTGCACATCCTAAATTTTTTTTTCAAAAATCATGATTTTTTGTCTATAACGTCCATAATATAAGCTGAATATATGATAACTTGACCATCTTCATTGTAATTTCAAAGATTTTGCAGCAAAATTTAGCGGTTTTCCTTCAAAATTTAAGCGAAAATATACCATGGGTGGGGTGGGGGGGGGGGGTGCGCACCCCCTAGGGTTGTTAAAAAAAACAAGAATCGTCGTTCGAAGAACCACATTTGATGTGCAATCGCCTCCCGTATGACTCCCGTATGGCGGAACTCCCGTATGTGTCGCGACGGCAGTGGGACCCCCCCCCACAGAAAATTTTGAAAAAATGCACCCCCCCCCATGGGACCCCTAAGTAGGGTTGTTAAAAAAAACAAAAATCGCCATTTTTGTTAAAAAATTTTTTTTTTTAATTTTCAAAAATCAAAGTTGTGCTAAATCAATCAGGGAGTCCGAAGAACCACATATGATATGCAAGCGCCTCCCGAATGACTCCCGTATGGCGGAACTTTGCAGATTTTGTTTGGGTGACCCCATTTACCCCTTTTCCAAACCGTCACCATGCCTCTTCTTGTGTTTTGACCTCCAAAACGTCACTAATTGTCCCCTGTCCCCAGCTAAACTAATGCTAAAGTGAAGACAAACATACCGCCTTGAAATTCGATCAATTCTTCTGATGGTGTCGCGACGACACGACACGAAGCAGCAACCAGACAACGTAGCGCTTGCAAACGGAGCAGCGAGCACAATTGGACGCTCTGCGAGGCGAATCGTCACCTTATCTGCATCGGAAATGGTAGGCCAAGCTTTGGGACGCTCAAAAACTTAATCGCAGATGTTGTCGAAGCCTAAAATCAGTCGGTAAAACGGTCCAAAATCGACTGCTAAAGGTTTTACGAGGTATAATCAAAAAAAATTTTGGTTGAACTTTCAAAAAATTGTGCCGAAATTGAGGTTTTCAGAGCATATTAGAGGAAAATTTTTCGAATTTTTAAAAAAAATCGACATTTTTTTAATCACTTTTTTTAAATTTTCATTTTTGTTTAACAACCCAACCCCCAAGGGGGGGGGGTCCCGCGTTACCATAGGTTGTTGGCAGTACACCCCCCCAGAGCACCAGAGACCGTCGGGTGGGGGGGGGGGTGGATGGTCACCGTGCCACCTCCCCCCCTAAAACCGGGCACCCCCCCCCCCCCCATCGGACCCCCCCTCGAAAATTTGGCCGACACCCCCCCCCACCACACCCCCCATGAAATTGAAATTTTGTCTGGCGGAGACCCCCCCCAAAATTTTCTGCACACCCTAAAATTTTTTTCGAAAATCATCTTCATTGTAATTTCAAAGATTTTGCAGCAAAATTTAGCGTTTTTTAATTTTTTTTAAAATTTGTTTATTTTCCTTCAAAATTTAAGCGAAAAAATATCATGGGGGTGGGGATGGGGGGTGGCCCCCCCCACAGAAAATTTTGAAAAAATGCACCCCCCCCCATGGGACCTTCATGGCCTAATGTTACATGTTTAAGCAGGATTAGGATTATTGAATGGATTCCCTTCCCTGGAGTGGTCACGTGCACCATTTGCTCATGCACCGCACTTCTAAAAAGGCTTGGTTTAGGCTTAGGGCTGAACTTAGGATTAGGGTTAGATTCAGGTTTTGCTTAGGATTAGGTTTAGATAATATTCTGAGAATTGTAGTTTATTTTAAACGTTAAACACACGGTTAGTGTCTAGGTAAATGTCCTTTAACGCAGATGTCTTGCACCAGGTCACCGTGCCACCTCCCCCCCCCTAAAACCGGGCACCCCCCCCCCCCCCCCATCGGACCCCCCCTCGAAAATTTGGCCGACACCCCCCCACCACACCCCCCATGAAATTGAAAATTTGTAGGGCGGAGACCCCCCCCAAAATTTTCTGCACACCCTAAAATTTTTTTCGAAAATCATCTTCATTGTAATTTCAAAGATTTTGCAGCAAAATTTAGCGTTTTTTAATTTTTTTTAAAATTTGTTTATTTTCCTTCAAAATTTAAGCGAAAAAATATCATGGGGGTGGGGATGGGGGGTGGCCCCCCCCACAGAAAATTTTGAAAAAATGCACCCCCCATGGGACTTTCATGGCCTAATGTTACATGTTTAAGCAGGATTAGGATTATTGAATGGATTCCCTTCCCTGGAGTGGTCACGTGCACCATTTGCTCATGCACCGCACTTCTAAAAAGGCTTGGTTTAGGCTTAGGGCTGAACTTAGGATTAGGGTTAGATTCAGGTTTTGCTTAGGATTAGGTTTAGATAATATTCTGAGAATTGTAGTTTATTTTAAACGTTAAACACACGGTTAGTGTCTAGGTAAATGTCCTTTAACGCAGATGTCTTGCACCAGTCGTTTAAACATGTAGGCCAAGGCCTTCATGGGGGTCCCACGTTACCATAGTTTGCACCCCCCCTCACATTTTGGTCGGCGGCACCCCCCCCCCCCCCCCACGGGGGCACCATACCCCCCCAGCCCCCCTTCGAAAATTTTTTTGGGCCCACGGTACTGGTTGTTGGACCCCCCCTCACTTTTTGGTCGGCCGGCAGGGCACGGCACCCCCCACGGTAGGTTTGCCTACTTTATTCAAAAAGCGTGAAATAAAACTGCTGTGTGCAGTGCGTGTGCTGGATGCTCATTGGAAAGTGCAGGTGCAGCACCTCCACACGTGCGCGTGCGTTTTGAATAAAGAAGCATTACGCCCACGGTACCATACCCCCCTCGAAAATTTTTTTGGGCCCACGGTACTGGCCCCCCAACCCCCCGGGCCGGGCCCAGGCTCTGGATTCTGGAACAAGACAACTATGACCATTAGCTATCCATCGACCATTATCTGTTCTCTCTCTCTCTCTGCTCTATCTGATTATTTTAATTAGAATTTATAATCCGACGACGACGTTGAATAAAATCAGCGAATAAGTGAAGAAGCACCGATTTTCGACGAGCGGATCGACCGGGTCGTCGTGTCGCCAACAAATTCAAGCATGTTGCGCGTTGGCGTGGGCGGCGCGATATTCGTCGTCGCCGGTCTGTTGAGTTTGCGTGATTTCTATTCAGGCAACACGAACGCACAGATTCAAGATACGCCCGTGGAGCCGGTGCACGAGCCGAAACTGCAGGCGAGATTCATGGTGCCCACGCTGAAGTTTTTGTATTGGTGAGCGAGTTTGTTTTGTTTCATGTTCATTGTTGTTGTCAAATGTTTCAGTTTTGTGTAAATCGATTTCAACTGAACATTCATTTTCCAGTTACTCGTGAGGCTACCGCAAGGTGTTCGAAGAATACTCGCAGTTCATCCGAGAGCGTTATCCGTCCGTACAGGTTGAGGGCGACAATTATCCGCCACCGCCCACTCGTGCCATGGTTGCTCAAGTGAGTTTGATTTTTTTATTTTGGTCCCGCGTCTCAATGCGCGTATAGATGGGTAAGCAGTCTCATGCATGGCGCGGGAATTCAAAATTGGTAAAGTGATCCGAGTCCCCTAAACAAGGCCGGGTCACTTAGGCTATTCTGAACTAACACAAAGATTGAAATTGGTTTCCTTTCAACTTCTACAACCGCATTGAGTCGCAGGTCTTAAAGAAAAGACAGTACCTGAGTGATGGGTCACTTTCAATTCAGTTGAATTGACGTTGATCAGGTTGAGAAACTTTGAACTCTTTCGTTTCGCTTTCATTTCCAGCTTTTGAGCGTCTTGAAGATTGCCGTGATTGTGATGATTGTCAGTGGCTCCAATCCGTTCCCAGCGCTGGCGTTGGACACACCGGCAATCTTTGACTGGGCTCTCAACAACAAGGTTCGTTCGCAGGTTTCGACGTTTTGCTTTGTATTTTTGGTGGCAAGAAGCAAATTCATTCGTTGTTTCTTTTTTTGTCAGATGTATGCGTGCATGATGTTGTTCTTCATTAGTAATGCCATCGAGGGCCAGTTGATTTCCACTGGTGCATTCGAGGTCTCCTACAACGGTACGTTGTATTTGGGTCTCCGAATTTCATGCTCTTCGTGCAGTTTTATCGGAGTTTCCTGTTTTTCGCGAAATAACATCGAATGGAATGGAGTGGTACGTGCGCGAATTCAAGCCGCTCACTAATTGGCTCCATTTACATTTACTGCTGTTGTCAGTTGCATCATTTAAGGGGGGGGGGGGTTAGCCATTAGATTTTTCGGGCGTACGCACGGACAATTAGTTTGCGCACGGGATTTAGAACGACGTCTGCGCGTGCGGACAAAAAACTAAATGGTGGTGAACGACGTCTGCGCGTGCGGACAGAAAACTAAATGGTGTTTTCGCCTTTAGCCCGATGCAGCGAACCTGCGAATATTTTACTGTGGTTATTGAAAGTGCATTTGACAGCAACAAAATAACTCAAAATTACAATCGAACCGTTGCTGCGGTGATGAAGACTGCCAGTCAACTTTGCTTGAAGGTGCAATTTTCTTGAAAGTTTTTGCAAATTCAAAGATTCAAACAACCGTCTTTGACTTTGTAAGTGCAAAATTGAAACCCACCACGGTTCATATCATAGCTACTGTTGTCGATCTTCGGATTTTCCTGAATTCAGTTTTTTTTCAAATCGGGTTCGGTTTTCACGTTTTTTAACCTTTGTGCACCACTAGTTCGGTTTTCCCGTTTTTAACGTTATGTGCACCACTACTGAACGTTATGAAACCGCAAGAAACAGTGCTTGCACGTTGTAATAACTACTGTCTTGATTCGTGCCAACCACACCACACAACAGACGTGCCGGTCTGGTCGAAACTGGAGACCGGTCGTGTGCCGTCGCCGCAAGAGATCGTGCAAATCATCGACAGTCAGATGCGAATGACCAGCGGGCAGCCGAGCGGATTGCCGACGCAGTTTTAGGCTCGTTTGAATGGCATCATTCGATTGTTTGTCATTGATGGAAACAAAATGCACGCTCAACAGTTATGACGCAAACCCGAAAGATGAACTCTTAACTGTTGGACGGATAACAACGATTATGAACGCTCTCTCATTCATGAAAAGTGGAACACTGCGAGTATTCTTCGACCACGAACCTTTTTTGTGATCAGTGTTTTCATTGCGGTTGTATTGTGCTCGTGCACTGTGTGACGTGCTTGCCCACAAACCGTCTTGACCACGGAGGGGCTTGCGCTGACGTTCGCACAGCTTTGCAATCGCGCCTTCCTGTTGTACTGTGCTTCTGTTTATTTGGCTATTGATTGTACAAATGGCAAACTGTTTGAGAATTGATGTTTCTGCGACTTTCTTTGCAACCGATATATAACTTATTTGACGCACCATTTAGTCAATGGCATTAAATTTCTGGTGTGTTTTTCTGTCTCTTTGTGTGTGCAAAAGCTGGAAAAAGCAAGTTGTGCAAATTGCTTGATGGCTAACTGATTAGAACACTACTACAGTTTTGGTTGACTAGTTTTTTATCGGAACAGCCAATTGGCGGTAATAGGAAAATGTAAACTTTGGTTTGTGATTTGCAATCTGGATGCTTCATCATTTCTCTGATTATTTCCCATTGTGTCCAAAATTTCGTGATGTTGTTTTCTGTTTCGTAAATGGTTTTGTGATTGTGTCGTCTTGTCTTGTTCTTCAGACCCGGAATATTTTTGAAGTTTTTTCTGATTTTGTCAACAGTTCAGTGTTTTCAGTAAAAATCATATCGTAATTATGACCTAGTGTGTTCACAATGAAACATTTCCGATTTCCAGAACCTCGTTCGTAGCCTGTTTATTTTTACATTGATAGATTACTGGCTAACAAATCAATAGCTTTGCAACCGCCAAGTTGCCGCCCTAATCGAACTGATTTGTTGCGCTGATCCGTTTGCTTGGAAATGCTGTCCAGAGACAGTAGCACGCAATGATAACCACAGACAGGCAACCGAAGAAAAAAAACGTGGCAGCGCCGATGATTGTTTGACTTGGACTGGTGCACAGAGCAGTTTCTTGGCATCTTATCAGACATTTTACTTGAAATGTTCCAGTATGCAGCGAGCACACTGATGTTGTTGTTTTGTGTGGCTGATTGCTGCAATCGAGAGAGTGGAGATTGCATTTTCGTGGAACTCGTTATTCGGCGGCCTTGAGTGCACGTTTTTTTAAACTGATTGATTTCGCAACTACAGTATGGCCGAATAAATACGGCAGTCCTTGTATGCTTCATCAAGGCGAGATTAATCGCAGACTATAGGAGTTGCCTTTCTCAAAAATGCCAATTGTGTGGCGTGCAATGAACAAAAATGAACAGAATCGGACGAATAACCAATTACTTTTAAGAAACACGTCAAATTTGACACACGCTTGGCTTTCTTAACGTCTTATTTTCTTTCATTCCAATTTCGCGCTCTCCTTGCACCCTGAACAAAGCTGCCATGTTTACTCGGTCATTCCGTATAAATTGTGACGACACGAGACAATGGCGACGGCGACGTACGTTGTGGCGCTCATAACGGTCGCTCTTGGCGCGTCCTTCCAATTCTACAGCTTTGGCGTCGTCAATCCACCCCAAGACATCATAGAGCAGTGGATCAACGACACCTACGCACGCCGATACAACAACACCGGCCTCAGCACACAGGCCTTGACGGTGTTCTGGTCGTTCATCGTGTCGAGCAACCCGATCGGCGCTGCCATCGCGTGTCTACTCACCAGTGCGTCCAGTATACAGTGTATCTCTTTAAACCTGTCAGCTTTTTCAGCAGAATACAGAGTCCGCGAAGGAGAACGGTATCGGGTTGACAAAGTAGACATACAGTTCATCTGGAAAATGTATGCAACTTGACGTGATGACCAACCAATCAGCGTTGAAAATTACTCATAACCAACCAATCAGCGCTGAGAATTGCTCATGACCAACCAATCAGCGCTGAGAATTGCAATGACCAACCAATCAGCTAGTTGCACATATAAGCGAGATATACTGTAGTACGTATGCTCGTTTAATCTTTTTCAATTCAAAGTTTTTGTCCGCTCTGTATTCTGCCAGACAAGAACTGATAGGTTTGAAGAAACAGACTGTACTTGTAATCAATGTTATCTCTGTGAAATGTGTTGTCAACATCTTGATTGATGCACAGTTTTTGAGTGACCACTTTATTTTGCCCAAAAAACAGGTACGATAGCGGAAAAGCTTGGTCGTCGTAACGGACTGATCGCCAATGGCGTCGTGAACGTGGCCGCCGCAGTGCTCGAGTTCATTTCGAAGCCGCTCGGTTCGCCTGAACTGCTGATGTTCGGTCGCTTTCTGCTCGGCGGCTGCATGGGCATCACTTCTGGTTTGTTCGTTTCTCCATGGTTGTCGGATTGCTTTTGTGGTTGATATGGTGACACAAATATGTATATCGTGTTCAGTGCATAAAGTGCTGTGTCATTTTTCATTATTTCGAATGCGCAACCAGTTTTGAAGTTCTGTGTGGAAAACCCAAAAATAGCAGAAATCGGCGGTTTTGAGCAAATAATCGATACGACGTGTGAATTTTTTTGATCTCGAACGAATGTTCTGTATGGCGTTGTGAAACCTGTTTCTTTCTGCAACTGAAAAGCGATAACATAAATGACACTCGGTGCTTTATGCAATGAAAACGACGATTTGTTTGAATGCGACTCAATGCGTGTGCAGACGTGGAAAGAAAACTGCAATTTCAATCTGTAATGCGGCAATTCAAAGTCGCCAAAGTGACTCGGCTCTATTTAGGGGACTCGGACCACTTTGCCAAATTTTTGAATTCCCGCGTCATGCATGGAAACTGTGTTCACCTACCCATGCGCGCATTGAGTAGTCTCGGGATAAAAACAAAAGACATAGTGACCTACATATCCATTAATCCATCGTAAAAAATAGTAGTGGCACGTTGCAGGTCTGGTGCCGATGTACCTGCTGGAGATCAGCCCCGTTCGTACGCGGGGCGCCGCCGGCACAGTCCACCAGATGGCCGTGTCGTTCAGCGACTGGTTTTCGCTGTTCACGTCTCTGCCGCAAATCGTCGGCAGCGCTGAACTGTGGCCGTGGGCGTTTGCGTTTCCAGGCATTCCGGCCGCGTTGCTCGTACTGATTCTGCCGTTCATGCCCGAAAGTCCGCGTTATCTACTGGTCACGAAACATCGGCGTAACGCAGCCTATGAAGCGTTGCGTACCTTGGCCGGCGAACAGGAAGCGCGCGAGGCGTTCGAGTCGCTCCGGCGAGAGGCGATCATCGCCGCGTCGGCGGTTGGTGAGAAATGCGGGAGCAGACGCTGATTCGCGGCAGCATGAAAGCTTGACAAGCGATATTCGCAACACTTTTGAGTCTATAGAACAGTTTCAAATTCCACTTTCAACGGTCGACCTTCAGTTTAACCAGAATGTTTGTGTGTGTGTATAGTTGATGCATTTGCCGTCCAGCCATTCACTGTACGCCTCAGTTATTCACAGGCAAACAGCCAAGCAACCCTCGTGGCCTGGTGGTAGTGCGTTAGACTCTTGTCTGTGCGCTCGCCGGATCGAGCCCCGCCGAGGGGTGTATAGGCGCTTAATGACAGAGGAAAACTCGATGGGCGCCCTACTCAATGGCGTTCTGCACGCTTCTCTGGGTTAGCCCAATGGCTGAAAACATTGCCTAAAAATTCCAACAACGACAACAAAAGCAACACTCTCAACTCAAACACCGACCCAACTCACCAGATCACTCACTGCGACTTTCAAGTTTCACTTCAGGCGGTGAACCAAGGCGGTCGCACGCACGTTCCCCTCAGTTCGCTGTTCAAACGCAAGTCGCTGCGCGCAACGCTGAAAATCTCGCTATTGGTCATGGTTGCACAACAGTTCACCGGATGCGCCGCTGTATTCTCATACAGCACGCACATTTTCCAGCAAGTGAGAAACCGATAACCGAACACTATTCATTGTCTCCATTTCAGTTTTGTTTTATAGTTGATCGGGTGCACGACAGATGTCATACGCGAGCTTACCTTACTTAGTTTTCACATTTTACACGTTTTGGTAAAGTGGTCTGCCTGTTTCGGTTATTACGACTATTATTAATTTTTAGGTTCTGCGACTGTATGCGTGCGCAGAAGTAGAAAGAAAAACCAGTTTCAATCTTTATGTGGCAATTCAAAGTCGCCTAAGTCACTCTGCTCCATTTAGGCGACTCGGATCACTTTGCCAACTATGAATTCCCGCGTCATGCATGCATCTGTTTACCTTTCCATGCGCGCATTGAGTCTCGGGACTAAAATTAAAGATTATAGACACCCTGTGTTGCAAAGTAAAAAACACAGCGTGTGTGTGCCAGTGTGTTTGTGACCAAGCAAGATTCATTACAACAGTGCTGCTGCGCAGGCGAATTTGTCGCTGGCCACCGCGCAACTGAGCACACTGGCGATCGGCATCGCCTACTTCGTGTGCACCATCCCATCGGCCTATCTGATCGAGAAGCGTGGACGTCGTTTCCTGTCGTTGTTCCAACTCAGTGGCTGCTTCGCAATGCTGGGTGTGCTCAGTTTGTTCATCTGGCTGCAACAGACCGGACAGGCGTGGGCCTCCTATGGAAGCATTGCCGCGCTCACTGGTTGGCAGAATTTTTTTGTTGTATTGTGGATTTATCCAAACGTGTCCGGGCTAAAATGACGTCATTTGCTTTAAAAACGCCCGTTTGTCAAAATACAGGCACTAAAATTTCAGTTTGGTGTGACTGATTCGACATTCACCATTTGTTTGCGGGAAGAAATCAACTAAACGGAAAGTCTGGTTTGCTGTGAACGGCAAGTGCATGTTTGGCGGCACATGACGTCATTTCAGTGGGACACGTTTAAAAAAATAGGTCATAGTTTGCACTGCAGAGCTTTTTGAAACAACCACTTCTCTCCTGGACACAAATTTTGAATGCTGAGATTAATTGGGAGGCTTTTTACGAGTCTGCCTCTCAGCATTTTTCAGATTAGACTTGTGTCATGGTGATCAAGTGAAAAATGTAGATTCACTCAGTTTACATGTGCATCTACGGTGTTGGCTCCCCGATTCCATGGTTGATCACCGGCGAACTGTTCTCGCAACAGTACCGCTCTGCAGCGATTTCGTTGAGCACATGCTCTGCGTGGTTTCTAGCGTTCGTTGTGTCAAACACATTCCTACCGTTGCAACAGGTGAGCGTGTTTTCAACGAATTTGAAAAAAACCCGGCATTTGGAGCAAATTTGCTCTCCTTAAAGATTTGACAATTGAAGCTTTTCGTTTAAAAACGTTTCTCGGACTATATACACTGTCGTCGAATTTGTCGGGTTCAGTTAAAAACCTGCATGACTTTTTTAACATTGCAATTCTTGCAGACCATCGGTGCAGCTGCTAGTTTCCTGCCATTCATGGCGGTTTTGCTGTTGGCAATCATTGGACTCGCCGTCCTGTTGCCCGGTACACAACAATTTACGATTGCTTTATGTGCGGTAAACTAGGAACGGCAGATTCACCCTCGTGGCCTGGTGGTAGTGCGTTAGACTACAGTCTGTGCGCTCGGGGGATCGAGCCCCGCCGAGGGGTGTATAGGCACTTAATGACTGAGAAAACTCGATGGGCGCCCTACTCAATGGCGTTCTGTGCGCGCCTCTGGGTTAGCCCTGGCTAAAATCATCAAAATGATTCACCAGTGGTATTTTTTCCGAAAACAGAAACGAAAAACCGCGAAATCGAGGACATCGTGAGGGAGTTCCGTCACCGCAGCAACACCCTATCACGGACGCTCACCATGGGCCAATGGGGCGACGCGCAAAACTCGAGCTCCGGTGCGAATGATCTCGACTGGCTGATACACGAGGCTGATTTGCTGCCGCATCCGGATAATTCGAGTTTAGCATTGAACAGCCATGAAAAGGACAAGAAAACCAGCAGCAACGGTTACGGCACGATGAACAACCAGGGCCTCGAGTTGAATTTCGGCGAAAATGAACATGCCAGCGGATAATAGGCGCATCATGTTCTTTTGTTCTTGTTTTTGTTTTTGCGATCAAATGTTCTTGTGGTCTGACCGGTGCTCAGGATTTTCATACGATAAATTACAAAGAATGGATTCGCATAAAAAATGCCAGAAGTTCGTTGCAGAAATCCTTAAAGGGACATTCATGAAGACATATTTAGTGACCGCATAGCTTTGCTTTAACACAGCTATACGTATCACTAAACACTGCTTCATGAATGCCGCTTTTTAAACCTGGGTTGCATTGCACGCGTGTTCACTTTGTTATTTTCTGCCTTGCGTCGGCCGCAGTTGACTCGGCTGAAACTGGCACATACGCTGTTGACCTGATGACGTCATTGTGCCCGGCATGATGAACGGATACTCTGGACATGCAATAGATTGATGCGCTTGAAAACGAAAGTCAAATTTCTTCAGCAGCTCTAATTGGCAGAAATTTTACACCCAACACACGACACGACCAGTGAGCGTGCTGCATTTTCGAATGTAGCCAATCAGCAAGTTGTAAAAAAAGCCGTGCGCCATACCAGGCGTGAAGAAGTATGCGTACGAGCCAGCGGGAAACACTTGCGGTTGCGAACGAGCGCTCTCGACAGTGGCATCCTGTGCGAAGTAGTAGCCATTCGCTTCGTCTAAGTTGCCGGTCGAAGTCGAACTAAACTCGTAGTGCGACGTGTCGCAGCCGCTTTGGCCGGCCAGTTTCCTGGAAATTGTAGCAAATAAAACGACAATAAATTTTTTGAAGAACAAACAGTTTTCTTTGCGATTCAACAGTTTCATCGTGATGGAATTCTGCCGAAAGTCACGAACACATAGCGACTTTTCAGCCGGGTACTTCTGCCGTTGATGTTGACAACGCACTGGCCGTACACTGGCACACCGTCGTTCATATAGCCCATGAACGAACAGTTGTTCCAGCCCTGCAATTATGCTTTATGGTTCGTAAATCGGTGTTTTTTTTATTTATTTATTTATTTGTTCGCGCGCCGGTTCCGGAAACCATGAGGTGCCAAACTCCGACGGAAACGGGCAATACTGCCGCGAGCGCAATTTACCCTCGGCTCTGGGAGTAGCAGTAGACCATTAGTTGTTATTGGTCATTTTCGTTTTTCCATTGTGTGTCTTTGTCCGCAGCGGGGTTCGAACTTTCCACCTACAGAACGGTAGACGAACGCACTACACCTGCGCTACAGACGCGACAGAAGCATGATTGCAAGCGATTTTGATGAAATCGCTCTGCAATTATGCTTGGTGGTCTGTAAATCGGTGCCAACACGAAACTGGCCTGAATGCAGACGGGCGCTTTGTGGTAATGATACGAGCAGGTCGGATCTGCGTGGCCGTCGCACGGGTCGAAATTCGGCTGCTCCTGTAACGCGGCGGCATTGCAGTCGGGCTCAGCCGATTGGTGGTTGTACATGTACGCTCCTGTGCGTTTCATGTTTCGTTCATTTTGTTGTTTTCCTTGTTTCATGCTCCTTCCTCCTTGTTTTATGTGCGTTGCAAGCTTTATTTGAGACATTAAACTGAAAGCCATTCAGAAAAAAACGTCATGAACCACTGATCGCAACGCCGACAGCGCCCATTCTGTGTGTTCGGAAAGCGTTCGGTTGATAGATCGGATTCAGTGGCAGTTTCATGATGCGATAATGTTCGCACGGCCGATTCGGGTTCGGCTGCTCCTGCTCTGTCTGTGATGTGCGGTCAAAAATGAACGGTATGCCGGAACATTTGCAGAATTTTATTTTCAATTATGATATGGCGTTCATGAACAACATTTCCCGAATTACTCTGAAAGCCAAAAAGGAAATTTACCGTATTACCTCTAATAAACCCCCATGGGGGTTTATTTCTTCAGCGACTTCTGTGGGTGGGGGTTTATTTTTTTTGGGGGGGGGGCTTTATTTTGGGGGGGGGTTTATTTGGAAACCATTTTTAGGGGTGGGCAAAATGGCAAAAATACCTTCCATGGCAGGAAGGAAGTCGCAGAAACTTCTACTCTACATAGAAATTTCCTTTTACAACAGCCTTTTGTAATGAAATTACCATTAACTCATCCATTTGGGGCCTTTGGTAGCACACTTTCATCATTTTCACTGCAACCAGCCACTGAATTCGCTGGGTATGTGTTTCAAACAGGTTTCAATAATCCCCCATGGAGGATTATTTTGGGGGGGGGATTATTTGGAAACTTGTCGAGGGGGTGGGGGTTTATTTGTTGGGGGGGGTTTAATTTTGGGGGGGGGGGTTTAATAGAGGTAATACGGTAGTTGTATTAAAAAATTGAAACAACTTGCATCATAACAGTGGTCTGGTATGCCGTTGGTGAGCACCCAGCGGACTCCATTTGCAGGATCATTCCAACTGACGTAAATCGACTCGGTTTTCATTGACGTTGTGTCACATTTGCCCACTCCTGTGGACAACGCAGAAAATTAGAATTACACAGCAATGAATAACGAATTTCTTTTCAAAACTGAACCTGTTGACGGACATTGTCCCCTCGCGAAACTGGGCCGTGGCGGTTGAACGCACTGATTGGTGTTGTAGATCTGCACTGCTTGCACGGCCAGTTCGTAGATGTTGCCTTTGCCGAGGATGTCCCATGCCGCAGCCTGCTGCCGAGGTACAACCGTGCTGAAACGTCAGCAATCATCATCAACAGGGATCCGCCTCACTGATTAACGACAACAACAAACGATCCTGGCTACTTTTAAGTAGACCAGAAAAAAGGTTTGCATTACAATCTTTTGGTAGCTAATAACTCCCTCCTAAGGAATCCACATAAAAACTTAGTGTCAAATTTTCAGTGTTTTGTGTGTTTACAAGTAGATTGCATTTTCATTGTGTTGAAACGCGATCCAAAAAACACACACAAACTTGCAGAATCCTTTGCCGTCCCTCTGTTCAGTGATCGGCTCACGGTACGGTTTGTTTGGTGCGGCAGCAAAGCCTCCACTGGCCCCGGGTGGTACACCGCTTCCAAACGGAGGTCGGCCACCCTACATAATTCAGACGTAAAAAAACAATTGAAATTCAACAAAATTATATTACAAATGAAACCAAATTTAAAAATTTAAGTGATTTTTTAAAATTTTTCACCGGAAATGGGTATGGTGGAGGCCAGGGGTACTGAGCATCTGCTGCCGCTAAAATTAAAATGAATAAAAGTGGTGCAACCATTTTTTTGGTTTGTGTTAAAGGACACTGTAAAAAGCACCACCCGTGAAAGTCTGAAAAACCTGAAGATTGTTTACACACCAGCTTCCGACATCTTTTTTGGCGTGTTCATTTTTAGCAAAGTGCTTTTGTCACAGCGGTTTTGTTGTCAGCTCCGTGTTTTGTCATAAACCGGTTTTGTTCGCAATCGACAATAGACATCTTTATTCCCATATTTTGTTTACAACTGCTAACGACTTTACATCATCCGTTAGTTTGCTACATCTACATCACGTCTACATCAAAGCCCCACAGTGATTGGATCCCTTTGAAATATGCTGTGACGTTACAGAAAAAAGACACGGCCCACGTGCTCTGAGTCGAAACCAAAAAC
This sequence comes from Theristus sp. LFF4_11, assembly GCA_030248135.1. Classification (NCBI taxonomy): domain Eukaryota; kingdom Metazoa; phylum Nematoda; class Chromadorea; order Monhysterida; family Xyalidae; genus Theristus; species Theristus sp. LFF4_11. Next base: position 16,721 of record JASANC010003387.1, on the reverse strand, counting down.
AAAACAAAGTTCGGAAAGGGTGCACGTGATGAACGATGGAGTGGAGACCAAGCAGAATTGCAGAAGATACAGTCGCTGTTTGGGTCGCTTGCATGAAGTGTCAGCAATGAATCGTACTTTTCAATTATTCAATCGTTCGATGCAAAGGAATTGAAATGACACACACACATACACACATGCCAAAAGCTGAGCAAACAAAACAGTTTGTTGCGTCTGCAATGGGTTTCACAGCAAAAACCAGCCATCCAGAAATTGTTTTCACCACGACTATACGCTACTGAAATGGTGCTGTTTCAGCTCATAGAAAAACCACAAACTGTAATTGTTTTCACAATTTTCTTGATGTCACAGAACGTCGAATTGACTTTTGTTATTATTTATTGAGTCACTGTGGCAATGACAGGCTAGACACAACAAATCCATCGTTTGTTTGCACTGCAATAAGCGGCCGACAATCCCCTTCAGCGGATTCGACAGCATGTTTGACCTATGTCAAATATTTTTGACCATTTGAGTGTTTGGTCATTTTGTTTACCTTACCTGGTCAGAAGCTAATCTCAATGTTAAAAAAACGTTTCAGAACAATCTGTGAATGCTTGACACACTGCCAACAGATGCTGCATTTCGGTTTTTCTCCATTTCCCATGATGACATAACTGGTATTTGTTAAAACTTCAAAATTAAAAAACATGAGACGACGCGACGGCGGCATGGGTTTACTGTTGTGTTCCACTTTTCTTTTATCGATCACATTTATCAATGATGGTAAGTCCAAGTGACAAAAAAAATTCCATAATAATTACCGTACCGCTACAGTACCCCGGTTGTTGGTTACGGTATTGCTTGAAACCATTTCAGCAGTGGCGAGCATGCTTGGCTTGGCGTGCGACCGCAGTGTCGGCAGTGTGCCGTGTCGCATCGCAAACAGCATCTGCGTTGACGCCATTTGCCGGTGTGCGCCGACATTCCTGCCAAATGGCACACACTGCGTGAATACACGCCAGCAGAGAGGTGACCGCATTCAAATGACAGCATTATGATTGCGTTCCATTTTGACCATGACACCCATCACGTATAAAACAACCATCACCGAAACACAATACATGAAGTTCGCTGTTTGCGGTTTCGTCAGGTATAGACGCATACCGCGGTGCCCCCTGGCTCGTCAGTGAGTGCGACGGACACCAGGCAGAAGTTTTTTTGTTTTGCCGGTTTCTCTTTTTCAGACAGCAGCATCGATTCACCGTGCGCCACGAACGCAGACTGTCCGGGCACTGGTGAATTCTGTTCGAGTCGAGGGCGCTGCCGCTGTGTCGCTTCGTTCGTGCTCATCAGCAGACAGTGCTTGCCTGGTATATAGTCGACATTCAAAATGATTTTTTTGTTCCGCTCAGTCGCAGAACTGGTCTGCCGACCTTAATTGCATGTTCGAATGCCCTTAATCTGGTTTGAGCAGAATTTTGTGGCTGGCGAATTTTAATGAGTTTTTAAGATTTTTTTGAGATTGTTAAAATGAATTTCACTGTGCGCAGTGGTTTACCCCGGACAATTCGGCTGCGATGACAGTCGCCAGTGCACAAAGGCGTTTCCGGGCAGTTTGTGCAAGTCGAGGCGCTGCGTCTGTCCGAACGATTTGGCAGCGATCGGTCAAACCTGCGTACCGCTTGTTGCTGTGAAGTCAATTGTAACGCCGGAGAAAACCGGGCTAAACGGAGGTGCATTTTTGAGAAACTTTTTCACTTGACATCTTTTTCATGCTGAGTCATCGCTGTTTTGGTTTGAAGAGTAGAAAACTGAACTGAGCATTTTTGCACAAATGTCAGCTGACCAAATGCGGACAAAAAAATCGTTGATGACATGCGAAGCTGTCACCCTTACGCGTATCAAGTTTCAATTGATTGCGCGTTTTTTCAACCGCACTTTCATCCACTTTTTGTGACAAAAGTATAGCAAAAAAGTGGATAACAAAGCGGCACTAACAGATGAGTAATCATGGCAGTTCAAGCGGATCCCAGATTGAAATTTTTTGACTTAAAAGGCGTTGAACTTTCTAAACTAAAACTGCGTTGCAAAATGAGCAATTTCGTTAAGTGCGCGGTTCTGGTGCTGCTTGCAGTGGCCACAGTCGTTGAGTCGTCGCAAGCCCAGCGAAACACCCGACGCCAAACAAGTAAAAACCGTTTTTTCGACGTGCAAGCGGAGCAGCCGCTGTTTGACTCGGTCGCAAGAGGCAATCAAGGCGATATCATCAACAACGACCAAACAATCAAGTCCACGTCAGCACAGCCACAAATTACAAGCCCAAACAGTGCGTCCGTTGAGTTGCAAGTGAACAGTGTGCCGCCTGGTGGCATCTGCTCGAGTGACGACCACTGCACCGGCTATCCGTACGCGTACTGCTCCGGCACATGCATGTGCAAACAGGGCACAATCAACGCCGGCTCCACCTGTGTCTCACAAGGTGCGTGCGTTTTTTTCTTTTTGTTCGTTGTCTTTTACTTTTTTCAGAAAATGTTGCACCATTAAAATGTTCAGAATCACCAAGTCAAACTCAGTGTCACGCCGGTCAAGTGTACATTTCGGAGGCAGGCACCTGCATGAATGGTTGGTTTGCAGATTTTTCAATTATTGTGTCAATCATCACCCCTTGTGCGACTTATGATGTCATCCTCGTGGCCTGGTGGTAGTGCGTTAGACTGTAATCTATGCGCTCGGGGGATCGAGTCCCGCCGAGGGGTGTACAGGCACTTAATGATAGAAAAACTCGATGGGCACCCTGCTCAATGGCGTTCTGTACGCTGCTCTGGGTTAGTCCTGGCTGAAAACATCGCCTAAAAATCCCAACAACAACAACAACGATGATGTCCAAACGATGGCTTCACACAATTCCAGTGAGCCCACCGGGTGGCGTGTGTCAGTATTCGCAGCAGTGCAGCGGCTTCGAGCAAGGCGCATTCTGTCTGGCACAACGTTGCAAGTGTGTCTATGGTATGACCGTGACGCCGGACGGACGCTGTTCTTTCAGCAACAGCAACTGCACGCAACGGGGAACGGTCTGGATCAGAGAGCTTGGTGAATGCAAACAAGGTCAGCTTGCATTTTTTGTTTTCAAAATTTCTTGTTTTGCTAGCCAGTGTGTGAGGACTGAGGCACCAGATGCAATTGCACGGCTCAAAATGAACTTAATGCAGGCAGAAAAATATTTTTTATCCAAAAACATGATCCGCTAAACAAACGAGATAAACTCACTTAAAACCATTGGTTTGGTTACACAGGAGAAAACCTAAAATGAAACGGTTTGACCGCATGGCGGCAAACGCGCCACCTTTCACAACAACCCAAACCATCGTCGCATGGGCATGATTGAAACACTTACACACAACAGATAGGCGTCAATGCTAAACAATCAATGTTCCATTGAATCATTGTTGCAATTCAGTGCTAGCACCGGGTTCGCGTCCGTGCACGCACGTTCAGCAATGCACGGCAGCGTTTCCAAACACGATCTGTTTCCTGCAACAATGCTCATGCCCACCGAACACACCAGTGGCCGTCGACGGAACCTGCGGTCAGTCAGTAATCAGGGGCGTATGTAAATTTACAAACGTCAAAAATAACTAGCTGCACAAACATCTTGCACATTCACCAGGTGTCACCTGTCAGGACGGCTTCACGTTCTCCGGAGTGCTCGGTCGATGCATTGAAAGTGCGTTGCGCAGAGAACTTCTGAACTTTTTTAAAAGAAATTTCAAAAACTCAATGGCGTTTTTCAGCAGTCGCACCTGGCAACCGTTGCGTGTACTCGTCGCAGTGTCACGCAGTGCAGCCGGGAATGACGTGCGAAAACGGGCTGTGTCGCTGTCCGAACGGTCAGAAATGGACGGGCAGCATTTGTTCGTTGCAGTGTCCGCCCGGCTATATTGTGTCGCCGAACGATGGCATCTGTAGACCTGGTTTGTATGACCTATTTTTTCAAACGTGTCCCACTGAAATGACGTCATGTGCCGCCAAACATCCGCTTGCCGTTCACTGCAAACCAGACTTTCCGTTTAGCCGATTTCTTCCCGTAAATAAATGGTGAATGTCGAATCAGTCACACCAAACTAAAAATTTAGTGCCTGTACTTAGACAAACGGGCGTTTTTAAAGCAAACGACGTTATTTTAGTCCGGACACGTTTGAATAAATCTACAATAGTTGCATTGGGCAACTAGTTTTCAATTTGTTTCATTGGTCATAATGTGTGGTTCTATTGATTCTTTCAGGCTGTCGAGCCAATCAAGTGGAATTCGAAGGGCAATGTCTTGACAAAGTAGCGCCCGGTCAAGTGTGTCGCATCAACGCGCAATGTCTCGGTGGCTCAACGTGTCTGAACGGCCGGTGCACGTGCCCTGCTGGGACAAACAATCAATTCGGCATATGTCAGAGAAGTTGGTTTCAAAAAAGTGTTTTGTAGAGTTAAATTTCATGAAGCCCGTATCAAAGTTTTTTTTGAACACAAGGATGCGGAGATTTTTTGGGTTTAGTTGTAGCTTATTGCTTTCACGTATTCAAATCAAAACTTTTCTTTCAGTCGAATCCCCACCCGGGCAAACGTGCGCAAACGGCGAACGCTGCACTGGCAACTCGCAGTGTCAGAACAATGTGTGTCGTTGTGTTGGTGCGAGTGTGAACGTCAACGGGCAATGCATCACGCCAACCACCGGTGTTGCAGTGTTTTTACAACATTCTTGTGGTCTACTGGAAGTTTAGGCGTTGTTGAGCTGTCGTCGTTTATTCAGAAAACAGTTGCTAAGAAATTTTTTTCAAGTTTCTGATTCACGCCTTTGCTAATTTTCACTAGAACTTACTCTAACAAGTGCAACAATTCACTCACACACTTTGCTAACTGCATTTACTTTTATCTTAATTAACCTATTTCTAAACATTTTAATGTAAAACTTTACCCGCCGACCCAGTTCCGCCGGGCTCTCCGTGTTCGCAGTTCGTGCAGTGTGGCGGCAACAGTTACTGCGTGGCAGCCACAGGCAAATGCACATGTTCACCGCATTTGGTTCCAATCAACGGGCAATGTCAAATGCCGCCGCCTGGTAAACTTGCAGTGCATCACCGACGTTTCATTCTAATCGCACTGTAGGGGGTGCACTGATGAGAAAACCTGCACGTTGAGTGTCTGCACCTAATTTCGAAACCCTCATGCATCACTATTGTTCTATTTTGGTTGTATTAACCGGATAATCTGATTATTAAATTTTTATTGCTTTCTTAACCATTTTGTTTCCAACGCTTCTGTTGTGCAGTCGGTCCGGGTGCCGCGTGCTCCAGCGTCGGCGCCCGCTGCACCGGTGGCTCGTTCTGTCAGAATGGCCGATGCATCTGTCCCATAGGCACGATTGTTTTCGCGGGACAATGTCAAGTGCCACCGCAAGGTCAGTTTGTGATTGGCCTGGCGTGTAACACCCGTGTAATTACACTTTCGAACGTTACACGTTTTGCTGTGTAAAATTTGACGATTCACAGTCTATCTGGTTAATATGTGCAACTAGCTGATTGGTTGGTTGGTATCACACACGTGCAGCTGATGCATGCACTCTGTGCACGCTAACTCCGCCTCCACAGCAATGCCTGCACAGAATGCACCCATTAGCCTGCAGTGATTGCATACATCAACATACGTGTGTGCAACCGAATCAACCAACCAGCTAGTTGTACATATTAGCCAGATTGATTGTATTGATACAAAATCAGTGACACTGCAGTGCCCCCCGGCTCCTCCTGTGCCTCCGGCGAAATCTGCATTGGTCTGTCGTTCTGTTCCAACAATTTGTGCGTCTGTCCGCAAGACATGGTCATCCAGGGACTGGCATGTCGATCACCAGCACTCGGTGCGAATTTCTACCTTTGAAATCGATCGTTACATTCTGTCCACATCAAAATGCGGATAACAAAACTGCATTACAGTGGCGCCCGGCTCACCCTGTGGCACGATGCAACGTTGCTCGGGCGGCAGTCAATGTGTGAATTCGGTGTGCGCTTGTGCCACCGGCGCTGAAGTGGTCAATGGCATCTGCCAGACTGCCACAATTGGTTTGGCGACATTTGATCTCAAAAACAAATTCAGGGGCATTCATGATGTATTATTTGGTGACCGCATATCTTTAGCGCAGCTGCGCGTCACTGCTTCATGAATGCCACTTTAAGGAAACGGAAATACAGTTAAAAATTAGTGTGTTTTCAGTTGATCCGGGCATGTCCTGCGCAAGCGGTGAACTCTGTGCCGGCGGCTCTAACTGCATCGGCGGCGTTTGCCAGTGTCCAAACGGAATGATCGTTCAGGGCAACCAATGTGTGCTCGTGAAAACTGGTGACGACATTCGCTGTTTTGAATTTCCGTTTCACTCAAATATGAAATGAAATAAATGTTTCATGAAATGAAATGAAAGTATCCGAGATGCAAAAAAACAATTCAGTGCCTCCGTTTTCGCTGTGCAACAACGGCGAGATCTGCGGTGGCAACAGTTTCTGCAACGGAGTGCAGTGTCTGTGTCCACCGGGCACTCAACTGAGCAATCAACAGTGTCGTCTACCGGCTGTCTCTACTGTGGTGAATGCACTGTTGCCATTGGTGCACCAAACCAGCACCACAGCTGTCAACAACCACAACAGCATTCACCAACGTCCCTCACCCGCACCGGTTGTCCCATTCATGGGGCCGTGCGAACATGACGCACACTGCGCCGGCGGCTCTCGGTGCTATGCGCGTTTCTGTCGATGTCCCGCCGGTCAGATACCGGTGTCGGGGCGGTGTCAGTTTGTGCCAGGTTGACCAACTCACAATAAATAACAACAGACTCACAATAAAAGTCCGTTCATACTGACTTATGCGTATACGGCATGTCACGTTAGGTCTTGTGTTATTGCATACTACCGTTCATGGAGACGTGCCTTTCACGTACGTCAGTATACGTCAGTATGAACGGGCCTTAGGTGAACACAGACATGTGAATGATGAAGAAATTTGCCCCGAAGGAGTATCGACATTTTTGTGCGCAGCCCAAGCGGGTCAGTCATGCGCTACGGGCGAGACTTGCCTCGGCGGCAGTTACTGCATGGGCGGTTTTTGTTCCTGCGCCCCAGGCGACCAAATTCATCGGGGCGTCTGTGTGCGGGCGCACGTTGTCGGTAAACTGAAACTAACAGAGAACTGCATGGTAAACTGAAAATGCATGAATGTATGTACTCTGTGCATGGTTCAGGGATGGGTAACGTTTTTTCACAACCTATCACCGTGTTCTTTGCATGTGCTTCACAAACATCTGCTAATCCTGATTTCAGAATGAAAAAGGCGCGAATCTGAAACCGAAATAAGATGATCGTATGTCAACAATGATTCTTGATTTAAAAAACTTTCTGTGGACGCAATCGAATGCGAATGCAACCAGATTTAAAAATTTGTCAGTACCACCGTTGAGTGAGTGCCGAAAGGAAACCGTCAGGTGCGGTGGTCGATCGGAATGCGTTGCGGGACGATGCGTCTGCGGCGACGGGCAGACTGTGCGTGACCAGCAGTGTGTCACTGCACGCAACGGTACCAATCATGAACAGCACGCTTCATTTGTTTGTCTATTCTCCATCCATCCATCCATTTTATTTCGCGAAAAGCAGGAAACTCCGATAAAACTGTATGAACAGCATGAAATTCGGAGACCCAAAAATTCTTGTCAGAAAGTCCAGAAAAGCAGAAATGTACATATTTTTTCCAAACACCCAGTATGGTGTTTTGCAGTTTATCCGGGCGACTCGTGCCAAACTGGCGATCGCTGTCTTGGCGGTTCGGTTTGTCGAAACGAAATTTGCCGGTGTGACGCCACAGAAATTGTGAAGCAACGTGAATGCATTCAACGGCCCAGAGGTAACTTGTGGAATGTTGGACAGAACAATATGTGGGAGATTTTTTTGTTAATAACAGCTTTAATTAAGGCTGCGCAGTCTAGGTTTTGTAAAAAAACGTGGTTACCCGCAATTACAATCCGTAGTGCCGCCGGGCCATTCGTGCAGCGATGGTGAATTGTGCGTCGGTGGGTCATTGTGTCAAACAGGCCGGTGTCAGTGTCCACGTGACTTGATTCGGAACAACAATAGATGTGTTCCACGGAACAGAGGTGTGTTTTTTGCTTTCTCATTCTGTTTTAATTTTTAACTTTGTTTAAATTGTTGATTTTACGTTCAGTTGGTCCTGGCGATGAATGTGTGCCATCTGAGGACGTGTGCGTAGGCGGCGCGCGGTGCATCAACCGATTATGCCGCTGTTATCGGCAGTATTTCGTGGACCGTCGAAAGCAAATGTGCATTCGCAAGCGCAACGGTTCGCCTTTTTTTAGAGCTCTTAAGAGAATTAATTAATGGTTAATCCAAGTAATCGTATTTGATTTATTCTTCTACCACAGCCCCGCCAGGTCATGCGTGCGACATACGCTACATCTGTATGGGCGGTTCGCATTGCAATGCAGAAACAAGCAAATGTGTTTGTCCGGAAAATACAATGATTGTCAACCACCACTGTGTTGCCGTAGTTGAGGGTGAGAGGACAATGCTTATTTGTTCAGTGAAAAAGTTAGTTTTGAAAAAGCTGAACTTGCGAAGTGCTGGCAAAAAAAGTTTCAAATGAATCATTTTCTTCAGCCAAACCTCGTCACAGTTGCCATCGTGGGGAACGTTGTATTGGAGATTCACACTGCCTGCGTGGTTACTGCCAGTGCATTCAGGGTCACGTGATTATTAATGAAACCTGTCAAAATCCGCCTACTGGTTTGAGAATTATCTATACTATCTTTTCCTTAAGACGTGCGACTCAATGCGGTTGTGGATGTGAAAGGAAACTAGTTTCAATCTTTATGTGGTAATTCAGAATAGCCTAAGTGTCCCGGCCTTATTAAAAGGTCTGGGACCACTTTACCAATTTTGAATTCCCGCGTCATGCATGAAACTGCTTACCCATCTATGCGCGCATTGAGTCCCGGGACCAAATTAAATGATCATACATTATTTCTTTCTGCACCGCGATGTAATTTTGATTTTCATTTCAGCAAGGAAGCGACCACTGATTCAAAAGAATGTTTTTTTGTTTTGCCATGGTTTTTGTTTCGGGGTCTTTGGTGCATGACTGTCTTCATCAGAATGTTTCTTTAATTTTGTTAAGGAAAATTCAGAAAAGAACCAATAATGCCATTTGAAACGCTCAGCGACACTTGAATACTTGCAGCGGCGCCGGGCAGCTCTTGTGCAAACGGCGAAATCTGCACGGGCCAGTCGATCTGTATGAACTACGTTTGCGCATGCCCGCGAAACACGATCGTTCAAGGCGAACAGTGTGTCGCAGCACCGAATGGTGAAAAAAGTTTTTTTTCGAAACAATGACTTAATAAAAACAATAAAAATTGGATTCTCGGACGAATCTAAACCAAAACACTCTCAGAAAGAACATTCGTCGTTGTTGCTTGTGTACTTTTAGCATTGCGTTTAGCGCCACCCGGCGCCAGCTGTGCCCGCGGTGAACATTGCGCCGGCGGCTCGTACTGCGACTACCTGCGTCAGTGCGCCTGTCCCGCGGGGCACGTGATCCACGACAACCTGTGCGCTGTTCAAAGTGGTTCGTTTGATCACTCCGTCATCACACGAATCGCGAAAACTTTCGTTTCTCGCACGACCTTTTTTGAATTCCTATGTTTGGGTGTGCTGCCATGCTTTGGTGTGTGATTTTGGTTTGGTTTGGTTTTCGCTGTGGTGGTTTTTTCTGTCTGTTCGATGTTTTCCTCCGCAAAACGAGAGCTACTGTATTTTTCTCACTAAACTTTGTAGTGTCCGAGACAGCAGTGTTTGCGTGTTCGTCGTCAGAGGACTGCAGTACGATCACGAACGCATCATGCACCAACGGGGTGTGCTTGTGCCCAACGAACAGCATCATGATGCACGGCGGGTGTCGAACGCTACCACAACCGCCAATTGGTCACATTTTTGTGTTTGATTGTAGTATAGTTTAATTGCCAACATACCAGGCGTGGCTTACCAGGCGAAACCGCAAGAAACAGTGTTTGAACGATGTAAAGTAAAACTGATAAAGCCTCGCCCACCCAGTCACAAGCACACAGGCACGCGCTGTGCAACATTACTGTGCGAACGGTGCCCCCTGTTTTCAGACTGCAATTTTATTGGCATGTTTCTCATTAGTTGTTAGACTGGATTGTATTGTTGTTGGTGTTAGAGCTTTTCTTTTAAAGATTTTTTGCTTAGCCTACGGTGAATGTTTCTGAATTTTCCAGAGTTGATTCGATCCGATCATACGACTGAATTGATTTCGTCGTTCTATGCTCCGATAGAACAAATGAAAAACTTGTTGATTGTCAACCGTCGTAAGAAGCTAATGGAAGCTTCCGCGGCAAATTTAGAATCCAAGACATTGGAATTCAGCAGTACTGCTTCATCAACTGTTCGTACAACGTTGACATTACAACCTCAATATCCATCTGTCGAAGTTGAAGCAACTGCAGCAGTAACTGTTTCTACCACAACGTTTGAGTCACCTTCTTCAACGGTGGTTGCAATTTCTAATTCACATTCGCCCACAGTGGATGCAGCCGAACCAGGTTTGGCATTTCGCATCCAATCAACGCTCATGTGTTCATGGTGCATGCCATAGTGTACTCACACTTTTTCTGGTTTGCTGGCCTGTTTGCATGTTTTCTGAACTGTTTGCTCGTGTGTTGACAAATTATTTTTTTGTTATAAAGGCGTTTTTGACTAACTAACCATATTAACGAGCACTGTTTTGTAGCTTCAATCAGTACAACACCGCTGATCTACTGTGACTCAATCTACGACCAGTGTACCGGCGGCTCAGTTTGCCTCGGCGGGATTTGTCGTTGTCCTCCGAAAACGCAGCTTATAAATGGATTCTGTCGAACGATGTTTGCTGGTATTCCCTTTTTTTAAATGGCATGAACGTGTCGTTGTCGATGATGCTGTTCAAAATTTCTAGAAGTAACACCAATAATCCCGGTAAACTGACAAAAGCTAACATCATGCGATTATTATCATTTTTTTGGGGGTTCTGCGACTCAATGCGTGCGCAGACACAGAAAGAAAACCAGCTTCAATCTTTTTGTAGAAATTCAGTATAGCCTAAGGGACCCGGCTCTATTTGGGGACTCGATCACTTTGTCAATTTTGAATTCCCGCGTCATGCATGAAACTGTTTACCAATCTATGCGCGCATTGAGTCACGGAACCAAAATAAAAGATCATAGCACATTTCAAAGTATCACAAATGAACGCCCCAATTGCAGCGGCGCCAGGCGCCAGCTGTGCCCATGGCCAGCGGTGCATCGGTGGATCGGCGTGCAAGCGTCAGATTTGCACTTGCCCGCCAGAAAAACCGACAATCAGCAACGGAGAATGCGCTTCGCCGAATCCGCTCGGTTAGTTTTTTTGTTTTTTTTGTTATCGCTTTCCATTTCATTCTTTCTAAAATATGCAAGTCTAAAAAGGTCTGAATGCTGCCTATTACCACGGTGGTTTCATCAACCCCAATGTCGGTCCGTTGCTGTTTGCGAGCGGGCTAACGTCAACTGCGTTCAATCACGAGTTCAATGACCCGGCAACCCTGTTCCGTTCTGCGTCAAGTGACAACACTAACCCGTTGTTATTGCCTGTTACTGACAAAAAACTCACCACCACGAAACGACGTACTAACCGTGCTAAACGCGACTCGTTAGTACCGCCAACGTTGCTGCAAGCTGCCACCGTCGAAGCAAACGCGGACAATTCCAATGTGGCAAATGTTTTCTTCGATCCTGTCGTGCAAGAATTTTTGGCGAGAGACATTCAAGCGTTGAACGTCAGCATCGATGAACTGAGCGATTTTTTGAACGCTCGCTATGCGACGGCGGTATCGCCGACAGCGCTTGGGATGCCATGCGCCGCGCCATATCAGCGGTGCCAGGTTTGCGAGCGATACATCAAGACAGCGGCATTCATGAAGCGGTATTTAGTGACGCGTAGCTGTGTTAAACCACAGCATTGGCGTCACTAAATGACGCTTCATGAATGCCGTTTTATTTTGTGCATCCACTAAAAACTTTTTTCCAACCAGGGCAACGGCGTCTGCGAGTCGAGCATCTGCCAGTGTCCGCCCGGTCACATTTGGCTCGAAGACTCCTGTCGCACAATGGATGCGATGCATGGTTTGTTGAATTTTAGTTGAGATATTAAAAAAAAAATTCAATTTCGATCAGCTGAACGCATGTTTTTTCCATGGCAGATGGCGTTTCAACGCCCGGCTCAAGTTGCGACGGATTCACGGCATGCAGCGGCGGATCGATATGCATCAATTTCATTTGCGTCTGCCCGCGCGGCAAGGCGCTGCAGAACGGAACTTGTGTCACCTTAGTTGGTTGGTGAAAGACGGCCGGGAAATTATCTCGATAGTAACAGCATGGAAACGCTTGTGTGAAGCTTCGTTCTTTCACCTGCGTCGTGCGTGTACAGTCAAACTCTAAATTATAGGGAATCAGCTGATTGGTTTGTGGTCACGTGATCCATGTTTTCTGTGCAGGAGTTCGGTTTGCACAGAAAGCATGCATACCGTAATCACCAACGAATCATCTGTGATTCCCTATAATTTTGAGTTCAACTGTATACAGTGTGAGTCAAAAAAAAGGTTCCAATTCTAAAATGCTCTCACTGGCGTGTGCTGAGGTGTTTAGAGCTGAAAATTGGAACACTGTTAGAAAACATTTGGAGGTTTTTCTTGTTTTTCAGATATTCTGCTGTAGTAAGTGATAGGGGCAACGTACCGTGAAAAAAAATAGTCAGAAAAACCTCCAACTGTTTTCTAATAGTGTTCCAATTTTCAGCTCTAAACACCTCAGCACACGCCAGTGAGAGCATTTTAGAATTGGAACCTTTTTTTGGTTCACCCTGTATTTGTGTCCATCGCTGCGCCTATTTTTTTAGTTGGTGCTGGCTTCTCGTGCGCAAACGGTGAGTTGTGCTGTGCCCAGAGTGTCTGCAGCGGGGCGGTCTGCGTGTGTCCGGACGGAATGTTGCAAATTGAATCGCAGTGCGTCAATAGAGCGTCCATCCAAGGTTGAATGGTGTACCAAGTTGTTATGTTTTCAAAAATGCAACAGAGAAACAAGATACACAACGACTTCTGTTTGCCTCCAGTGCCCCCACTGTCACCGTGCGACGAAACGGCCATTTGCCTGGGTGGTTCGTTTTGTCAAAACGGCTTCTGCCTCTGTCCGACCGGCGAAACCGTGGACACGACCACACAGACGTGCATTGTGCAAACCGCGTATGGTTCGTTCAAATTTGGAGCTCCGTTGTTATTCGACAAACGTGTATTTCTAGACAGTTTTCAGTGACACCCGGCAACGCCTGTACCGCAAAAGACATTTGCCTTGGGCGCAGTATCTGCGCGAACGGTTTTTGCACCTGTCCCTCTGGGGAGAACGTTGTGCAGGGACAATGCGTCTCTGGACAACAAGGAAGTGGTACATTCGTGATTTGTCGTCATGTGGGATCATGCAAACGTTGTCGTCAAAGATGTGTGTCAATTCAATGTGGTTTTGTGCAGTGCCCCCAGAACAGCCGTGTTCTCCGGGCGTTTCGCAATGTGCCGGTGGATCACGCTGCGTGAACAACCTCTGTCAATGTGCCATCAATCAAATCGCAGTCAACAACGCCTGCGAGAACAGACCGAATCAAAACACCGGTTTGGCTGTGTGCGTTTCAGCGTGTGCGGGAATGACCACCAAGCAACAGTACAACGGCAACATGTTTCAGCAACACCGGGCGACACATGCCAGTCTACGCAGACGATTTGCATCGGGGGTTCATCGTGTGTCAACGGTGTTTGCGTGTGTCCGCCCAACACTCAAGTGATCAATGAACAATGCGCCTACACATCGTCCAACTGTGCGTTGAAAATTTTCTACTGTTTTCAAAAAGCTGAAACCTTTTAAATTACAAATTTAATTTGCCACTTCAGACCCACCCGGTTCGCAGTGCGCTCAAACGGGAGCCCTGGGCGCTCAGTGTTCGGGCGGTTCATTCTGCTACAATTCGTACTGCACCTGTCCACAGGGTCAAGTGATTTACCAAACCAAATGTGTGCCGTACGTCGAGACGGGTGAGAACTTGAACTTCTTTGTTGAAACACTCAATCGATGATCGAACAGTTTTCGCTTCGTATTTGAATTCAACTGCTTTTCACGCAAAATTCGTGCATCATTTTCACTGCAGTGGGGCCTGGTCAATCGTGTCTTGCGCCTGGCGTTCTCTGCGGCGGCGGCTCAACGTGCACCAACGGCTATTGCGTTTGTCCCACCAATCTGGAGCAACGAGGCCAACAATGTGTCGATCAGGACAGCAACCAGCAAGGCACTGAAGGTGATTCTGGTTGATTTTGGAGCGTTTTTTGGTCAAGTTCGTTCTTTGGAGCGGTAAACTGTGGCGCATGTTGACACGGCGCATTGTCTGTTTGCAGCCGACCCACTGGAGGACTGCCAGCCCGGCGTCACACGCTGCACGGGCGGCAGTCACTGCTCAGTGGACTACCGCAAATGTGTGTGCCCACAGGGTCGTGTCGCGCAATCTGGAGACTGCACGAATGCACCGATTGCGAGTTCGTCATTGCTAAACATGTCCGAAATTTGGCCTGTGCTCGTGCTGTGTCGATTGGTTGAACCAAGTTGATTCGGCAATAAGAGATTTTGAAACATATACATGTAGTTTTACCTAACTTTCAGTGGGCCCCGGCAGCGCATGCGATGTTTACTGTAGTGCGAGTGCGGTCTGTGCCCTGCAGTGCGGCAGTGGCAGCGTCTGCATCAACGGTTACTGTAGTTGTCCTCGTGGCTTCTATTTAGACGGCGTTACGAACAGTTGCGTCACGTATGAGCAGACAACGACAACAACGACGACTGTCCGGCCGCCACGTCCAGGCGACAACACTGGTTGGTTGGTGAATTCGAATGTTACTAGCTGATTGGCTGCAGTTCAACCACTGATTGTCTTGTTAGGGAGTATTTCAGTTCTGTTCTATTTCAGCCTACCCCGGTGAAATGTGCAATTCCTTCTCAGCCTGCTACGGCGGTAGCAGTTGCCTCCGTGGATTCTGCACGTGCCCGCCGGGCTACACGGTGCAGTAAGTAAAACTGTCACTTGATTTTTTAAATTTTTAAAATTAAAAAAAAAATTTTTTTAAACAAGCATACACGTTCAAACCACAGGCTGCTCAGTCGAACATGCGTGCCGGGCGGTCCAATAACATCATTTACGTGCATCCCGGTAGAAAACGCTTTTTTTAATGTACCCAAAATTTAATTTAAAAAAAACTTGTTTGAAGTTCAGGCGGAGTTTGCAGTGAGCGATCGGTGTGTACGGGCAATAGTCGCTGCAGAAACGGTCTGTGTCTTTGTCCCGTCAACACGGTGAACATACACGGGCAGTGCACCGCATCAGGCGGCGGTGGTGGCGCCCAAAAAACGGGTGTGTTCCGGCGCTCTTCATCATGTTTCCTCTCGTATTCATGTTGATGAACTCCGATCACGTGGCTGTTTTTTAATGAGAACAGTTTTCTGTGATTGTTTGTTCAGTGGAGCCCGGATCACCGTGTGACCCGCAGACGAATGCGTGCGAGGGCGGAGCCGGCTGCGTGCTGGGATACTGTGTTTGTGGTTTGGCTAGGGTGGTCAACAGCAACGGTCGTTGTGTCGACATTGCCCAGGGAGACTCTGCAGTTGGTGCGTGAAAAAAAATGCAAATAGCGCAGTCAACTGTCGTGCAGCACCCAATTAACAAAGCTAATTCATAAGCACACTTTTTATTCAATTCTTTTTTTAATTCAATACATTTTTATTCAATACACTTGCAGTTCTGCCCGGCTCGGCATGTGCCGAAACGTCGGCGCCCTGCGGCCACAATTCGCAGTGCAAGAACGCATTCTGTGTCTGCCTGCCTGGAACGATCGCTCAGCAGGGCTTCTGCATCACGGAACAACAAGGTTTGCTGCACTGGCGATAATAAATCGTCATATTCAGTTGTACTTTTCTGGCAAAACTATCGATGCAAAGTTGCAAGTCATGCAATGGATTTGTCTTCTCATTTTCAGTGCCAATCGGCAATCCGTGCACGTCGCACGCGCAGTGCGTGTCGAACGCCGAATGCCGCACGGGCGTCTGCTATTGTCGCATCGGTTTTGTCCTGCAGAACGGCCAGTGCATGCGTAATGACGGCGGCAGTGAAATTGATTTTGGAGGTAGCGATTCTTGCTGTTTTCGCTTGCAACGGCGTTTTGAGATGATTGAGAAATTATTTTCTAAAATATTGTATCTAGTACCACTGGGCGGTGCGTGCACCGCATCGCTGCAATGTGCGGACGTGGCTGTGTGTCGCAATGGCCGTTGCGTTTGCCCGAGCGGCAGTGAAATGCACGCAAATAAGTGCATCTTTCGGCATTCTTCAGGTGATTCAGTATGCTTAATTTGCAGTTTTCAAACACTATCTTTCTCGAACCCACTGATTGGCAACAGTGTGCCAACAAAATTCTGCCAAATGCAAAAATTTTAATTTTGTTGTTCATTCCTTTTTCCCATTACATTGCAGTGCCACCAGGCTCTGGTGCAACAATCCTTCCGGCATCGACTGCTACGGTGGATC